>PVKM010007635.1:0-40971 GCA_004027735.1 Carollia perspicillata | reverse complement strand
GAGCAACTGAGCCACCGGCCAGGGCTTTGCTCCATTTTTTAGTTGATTTGCTTATTTTCTTACTGTTAAGTTTCAAGAGTTCTTTGTACATGTTGGATTACGGTTCTTTATCGTGCGTGTCCTTTATCGCTCGGTTTTCCCGGGCTGTGGCTCGTGTCCTCCCTCTCTTGACTTTGTCTGTTGCAGAGCAGGTTTCGATTTTAATGAAGTCCAGCTACCAGCCGTTGCTTTCATGGATTGTGTCTTCAGTGTTGCATCCAAAAAGCCACCGCCTTACCCAGGGTCATTTAGGTTTTCTCCTGTGTTACCTTCTAGGCGTTTTATAGCTTTGCGTTGCACACGTAGGTCTGTGAGCCGTTCCGAGTGCGTTTCTGCGAGAAGCATAAGGTCACTGCCTCGGTTCACTTGTTTGCATGCGGGCATCCAGTTTCAGCACTGGTTGTTGAGAAGACTGTTTGTGCTCCATTGGAGTGCCTTTCACCCTTTGTCCAAGTTCAGTTGGCTGTATTTATGTGGATCTGTTTCTGGGCTCTCCGTTCTGTTCCACCGATGGTTTGTCTGTTCTCTGCCAATACCACCCTGTCTTGATCACCGCCATTTCATAGCGACTCCTGCAGTTGACTAACATCACGTCTCCTTCACTGTTGTGTTTGCGTTTCTGGGTCTTCTGTCGGTCTACACACAGTTTAGAGCTACTTCCTCAATATCCATAAAATAACTTGGTGGAATTTTGATTTCAACAAATCAAAGAACAAGAATGCATTTATATGTGTCACCTCTGTGACTTTTTAATGACAGTTGTAAAACCAGGAAAAAGAATAACTCTCCCCTGAGAAGCAGGGTCTGGTGGCTTTTTAGGACTGCCCAGCATTGGCACAGGTCCCTCAAGACCCTGGTCACAGCCAGCACCGGTCCAGGAGCATCTCGGTCCTCCCGTGGCCTGGCGGAAGGGACCCCTTGCCTATCCCTCTTGCCCCTCGGCCCAGGCAGCCGGTCAGATCAGTCAGACGCAACTGCCTCCTGCCCTCAGAGCCCACCCCCGGGCTACCCCACCCAGCCTCTGTTGACCACGGTTTGCCCTTTATACATCCAGCCTTGACCATGTGGCTGCTTCTCCTGAGTCAGCACCTGTGGCCGGATCGGTTTCTCTCGCCTCCATGCTGCCCTACGGGATGGCACCGAGGAGCGCAGGGCCCGTGAGGGAGGGAGAGGTGCTCCCTGGATGCGTTCCGATGCACGATTCACGAGGGAGCCCTCTTCTGCTGAGTCCCAGACCCTCCTCCTCGCACCTCCTGTTTCTGTTCCTTCTCTCGTGCCCTCCATGTGCATCTCCCCCAGGCTCTGGCCGTGAACCTTGCTTAGCGTTGTTGCCAGTCTCCCTTGAGAGCGTGTTCACCGGTCACCACAGCTTCACCATTCACTTCAGAGGCAGGCACGTTCCTTCCATGTGCTGCCTTCTCAGCCACTCCACCCAAGACAAGTGCAAGTACCCCTTCTGGGCACACTGCCTGCCACCCTGTCCCTCCCCACAGCTGTTCCGCTCACCTCTTGATCACCGGCTTCTCCCACCAGTCCGGGCCCTCGTAAGGCAGGGACAGCGACACTGCACACTGCTGCATCCTCAACAGCGGCACAGCATTCGGCTTTCAGTTTGGCTCAGGAGATGTGTGTGGAGTGAATAATACATTTGCAAACTGGAGCTTCTGGCCTGTATCACAGTCTCATGTTCCCAGCTACCTAGAGGAGGGATACCTAACCCTAACTAATCATCTGTGTGCCCTGGAGCTTTCTCAAACTCAGAGTGCAAGTTGCAAGGTGTGGGGCCATGTGCGCCTTATTCGGCCCCCTTTGAACGGAATGGCTCTGGAAGGCTCCTGCAAGATACCAAGGGTATTGGGCAAGGCGTGGGAGGAAGACTTTTTACTGTGCTGTTTGATTTTGTACTGTGACAATTACTGGTTCTTAAACATTTAAATAGAGAGCTAACTATTCAGGAGCCACAATAAGCAATTCAGGACCCAACACAGACCTAAGGAATAAGCCTCTGTAACAAGTCTGGATACCTGAATGATCCCCCGCAATCTGGTCACCGGCCAGGTTTGAGAGCTGCCTTCCCAGGAACAGCCCCACTCAGAGGTGTGCTGCCACCTCACGTGCAAACTCAGCCCCAGGCCGGTCTCATCACTTCCCCTAAAACTTGCTGCTTTCCAGTGTTCAGCTGTCCTCTCTGTCCCCTCGGTGTGCAGGCTCCCTCCGCTCCCGTCCTCCTAAGGCCCTGACTGTGGTGGCATCCGGGAGGGAACAGAGACCTTGCTGTTTGCTGCATTGCCACTCACCCACCAATTCACCACCCTCATCCTTGTGCATTTTACCAGAGCAACAGTGTTGACACGTGCCTTACCGATGGGACCCTGTCCAAACACGCTCACACTTGCACACGTGCCAAGGGGCATTTCAATTTATCAAGCCCAGGAGATGGGTGCTTCGCCTCCTCCCCCAGCCCTCACGCCCCTGCTCCTGCTCATACAAGTCTCCCGTGGGTGAACCCTAAACCCCACAGTTTAATATTCCCCAGGCGCTAATGTGGCTCTCGGCACAGGTTGTAAGTTCCTGGAGGGCGAGAACACCGAAGCCTGCTGCTCTGCCCGCTCTGCGACCCAGGCACAGTGGGCTCCGGGTGGACAGTCAGCACAACTTGTCAGGCTGCCGACACGCATGCTGCTTGCTTTCCTCTTCAGGAGGGGGCGGGGGTAGGCGAGGAGGCGTCAGAGACCAAGAGAAATTTCTTGAGAGGTCAAGTGTATAGTGATCAATAATAATAATAATAATAATAATAATAGCCTTTATTGAGTAGCTCCCATCTGGTAGCCTCCATGCCTGTATTTTAATATGCATTCAGTACTTTCTATCTGATCCTTGTAAGAACCCTGAAAGGTAGGTGTTACTATCCCCGCCTTAAAGAGAGAGGAAGCAGTAGTGTGTAACCTGTGGGCTCTGTTGGGAATAGCTCCAAGTCCTGTGCTCCTCAGAGGTGTAGCCAGGAGGAGGGGCAGCGTGAGAGAGGGTGAGGTTGAGGGACATATTGGTGGTAACACTCAGGGGCATGAGGTCAGTGGCCACCGAGGCCCTGCCAGTCACGGGAAAGGCTTAAGGCACTGTCCCAAACTTTGTTCCAGGTCATGTGCACACCCACAGAAGAAATGGCCACGTCCCTGACCCCCACCGTCTGCTAGTATTTGTATCAATCCCTAATGTCTCATTTCTTTCTGGTTTTTGAAGGCAATTGAGAGATTTGAGTTGGAGAAGAAGGCTTTAACAGAGAAAAGTCACAGCAGCTCGGGAGACAGAGGCAAAAATCCTTTCTTGTGGCCTGGATGGTGTTTTGTGGGGTTTGCCTTTTCAGTATCTAGAATGCATTGAGTAGGAGTCCAGAGTTTCAGACGAGGATACTATTGTCCTCTTCTGAAGGAGCCTTGAAGGTGACTTCTTGACATTGGGCAACAAAGGAGGGGAGGACAGTACCATTCCGAGACCCACCTACTATGTTCCGCGTTGCACCCGGTGCTTTCACTGTGTTCCCCTGTTAAGTCTTCCTGATGCCCCAACCTGTGAGGCTGGTGCCACTGAACGTACTTTATAGATGAGGAGGAGCCTGGGGGCCAGAAGTCTCATAGCCTGTCTGGCGGGTCCTGGGTTCATCCCAGCCTGACTTCAAAGCCCATGTTTTGTCTGCTTCTCTTGGCTCCTTCTCCGGCTTAAGCGGTCCAATCAAATAAGGAAAGGACTCGCCCTGACTGGTGTAGCTCGGTGGATTGAGCACGGGCCTGCAAACCAAAGGATTGCGGTTCGATTCCTAGTCAGGACACGTGCCTGAGTTGCAGGCCAGTTCCCAGGAGGGGGCACACAAGAGGCAACCATACATTGATATTTCTCTCCCTCTCTCCTTCCCTTCTCCTCTAAAGATAAATAAATAAAATCTTTTTTAAAAAGGGACTCTTTTTTAAAAAAATAAAGATTTTATTTTATTTTATAGAGAGAAAAAGAGAGGGAAAAAGAGAGGGAGAGAAACATTGATCAGTTGCCTCTCTTATGCCCCAACCAGGGACTGGCCGTAACCCAGGCAGGTGCCCTGACCAAGGATCAAACCACAACCTTTTGCTTTGCGGGACGTCACCCAAGCAACCAAGCCATGCCAGTCAGGGCAAGGAAGGGACCCTTAATAAGTCAGAACCACAGGCGGGATCTAGTGAGACTAGGGATACGAGTGTCATCAGGCAGTTCAGGGCGAGTGAAAAATCACAGCTGTGATTGCAGCACAGCAGGGCGGGCCCGGTTCCTCATGCCCCGCCCCTCTTCTTCCATTCTCCCACAGACACAAGCCCAAGAAAACCACAGGCTCCTTGCAGCAGCCTGGAGTCCAGGAACGTCAAGTCTTTCACTGTTAAAAGGGTAAGGGACCTACTCCTGGGTCTCTGACTGCTTTCTGTTGGGTGTGAAGGCACTTTTGTTCCTGAGAGGAGGGGAAGTAATGGGCGCCTGGATGGGGATGGTGCAGGAACTCGCAGAATTCTCTTTGTGGAGGATCTTAAAGTGTTTTAAGAATGCTAGAATTTCATATAACACCCTGAAAAGGGAAGAATGGGGGGCATTCCAGAGGTCACTCCTCTGTCTGTGTGTCTGTGTGTAGAACCTACGAACAGTGAGCTCAGACCGAGCTCACAGAGCCCCTGGGTCGCACTGCTCCGAGGGCCCATTCACACCGCAGGACGAGCCTGTCGGTCCCTGCAGATGCCCCAGAAGCTGAGATGCAGGCGTAGCCGACCTGCCCACCATGGCGCATGGCGGATGGCCAATTTCCACTTCCTGCACAGATGCTCGGACCCACGGCCAGACTCTGCCGGCCCTCTCTGACCGACTCCCCGTCAAGATTCCCCTGAGCTTGCTCTTTCAGCTGCTCAGGTGCGATGCTCTCAAGCCCTTCAGTGCTGGAGAATGTGAACAGTCCAGGATTGCTATCTTTTTTAATCATTTAGCTTAGAAAATTCTCGCACAGCATCAAGTTCAACCGCTGAGAGTCAGCATTAAAACTGTCCTATGACCCATCATGGTGGCCGACAAGGTTTAGATGTCCTGCCCCAGGTGGCACAGCTGCTAAATGGTGGAGCCGGCATCTGAGCCAGGCTGTCTGACTCGCAGTCGGTGAGTTCCGTCAGTGGTCCCCCAGTGGGGGCGCTGCGCCCATCAGAGAGCAGGACCACCCTCAGAACGTTCCCCGCAGGTGCCTTTGGCTGGTGGTAGTTGGCTTCCTCTTCCTACTTTTCCACAGTTGTACATTTTTTTAGTCATATTTTATTTTTACTTTAAAAATCCATTTAATGATACATATTAAGAACCATAAGGGTAGTCATATTCTTTGACCTCATATTGACATTCTGAGAAAATCATACTAAATAAATAACCCAAGGAGGGGGAAAACTGTATGTTCCCAGTTTTATCATGAACTTAAATATAATGGCAGTAGTATTAATTGGAACTAATTAACTGTTACTTAAATTATGGCCCATCTTATTAATAGGGTATGTTATTATATTTAATTTATTTTTAGAGAGAGGGGAAGGGAGAAGGAAGAGAGGGAGAGACACACTGATAATGAGACAGAAGTATCGAAGGACTGCCTCTTGTATGCGCCCTGACTGGGGACCGAACCCACAACCCAGGCACAAGCCCTGACTGGGAATTGAACTGGCAGTCTTTCGCTTTGGGGAGCAATGCCCAGTCCACAGAGCTACACCGGGTCATGGCTAGGATGTGTCATTTCAGATGAGAAATTTGAAGACAGTGTAGCAATGTGAAAAATCTAAAGTTAAGGAGGATATAAGTGTGCCTGTGTGTGTGTAAAGTGCAGTCTCATATACACATCTGTACACACATGCTCACAGCCTGAAAGGGAGAAGAGAAACAGTGTGAATGGGTGTTTGGTTAGGGGTGCTGGGGTCGTGCACACGCCCCGTTCTTTTCAGCATTCCGGAAGGTCGTGACGGGGAAGATACCCTACTGTCGGAAATTGTCAAAATGATGGAGCCCGTTTTCATGTTCTGCTTCTTTGGCCTCAGAAAACAGCAGATAAAAACCTGCTGGCAGAGCTGTACCAGTGCACCCAGTTTGACATCTGCAGGCCAAATGAACTCCCCAACGGCGTGGTGTTCTGCGACATGGTAGACAATGTGGTCCAGTCTGAGAGGAGCACCCTCAGTGGCAAGGTGAGAAAGAGAGGGTAGCTCACCTGTGTGCTGCCCAGCCGTGGGCCCAGCAGTGCCCCAGCTTCACCGGCACCCTGCGGCAGACACAGCTGTCCTGGTTCGACACCCTGGGGCGTTCGAGTAAGTCACCCGGGGCCACTTGGTTTGCAAGTGACTTAGCTAAGATTAGACCCCAAGCCCATGTTACCTCCAAAACCTGGATTCTTTCTACTGGAGCACTGGTCTTCAGATTGTTTTGGTCATGTATTCGATGAACAAAAAATTCTGAGTGCACATTCTCAGGGTATGTGCTTTTTTTTTTTAATTTTAAAAAGATTTTATTTATTTATTTTTAGAGAGGGTAGAGAAAGGAGAAAGAGAAGGGGAGAAACATCAGTATATGGTTGCCTCTTGAGCGCCCCCTACTGAGGACCTAGCCTGCAGCCCAGGCATGTGCCCTGACTGGGAATGAAACCAGTGATCCTTTGGTTCATAGGCTGGCGCTCAATCCACTGAGCCACACCAACCAGGGCGATATATGCTTTTTTAATGTATGATATATATGTTCTGTTGTCAGTTGCTACACTGTATCAGTAAACTTAATTTTTTTTTCTTAATTAGACAGTTAGAATATTTTCTTTCCATGCCCCATGGTACACCGTGAGGTGAGTGACCCACTCGGAGAGCAGCACGCACTGGCTTCCTCAGGGAGGAAAGCGGGGAGTTTTCTGAGGCCTGGAAGAACCTGTGTCTCACGTAGAGACAGCGTCGGCTGCTCAGGTGGGAGGGACAGTCGTAAGAGGTGCAGGAGGGAGGAAGCCCAGGAAATGGTCTTGGCCGCCCTCCAGGGTACCTCGTTGCCCTTCACAGTCACACAGCTCCATTGTTTCCAAAGCAGCTCTGGTCATTGTCCCCTCAGCTCTGGCTAGTCACCCCATCACCGCTGCTTGCTTCAAATCACTCCTGCCTCTATTTCTCCTCCCTTTCTTTCTCTCTTCCTCTTCCCTTCCCCCTGCTGATCCTGGCCCTGCCACTTGCAAGCTGTATTACTTCGAGCAAGCGACTTCAGCTCTCTAGTCCTCAGTTTCCTCATCTGTAAAATGGAGATAACAACACATGCCTTGTATGATTATTCTAGAGCAGGGTGTCAGACTCATTTTCACCGGGGGCCACATCAGCCTCGTGGTTGCCTTCAAAGGGCCGAATGTAATTTTAGTACTGTATAAATGTAACTTCTCCTTAACAGTTTAGTGAGAGCTCGGTGCTGCTAGCGGGTAGAAACAAGGTGCTAGGCTGGATAAAACAAGGTGGAGAGCTGGATTTGGCCTGTGGGCTTATGTTTGACACCTGTGCCCTCGGGGTTAAAAGAGAAGATGTGAAAATACCTGGCAAAGCAAATAGTCAGCATTCACTATAAAGTTAGGTATTTGGTGTTTTTTTGTTTTATTATTAATTTAAGATTTTATTTTTATTTTTAGAGCGGAGAAAGAGGGAGAGAAACATCAATGTGTGGTTGTCTCTTGTGTGCCCCCTACTGGGGACCTGGCCAGCAACCCAGACATGTGCCCTGACTGGGAATCGAACCGGCGACCCTTCGGTTCTCAGGCTGGCGCTCAATCCACTGAGCCACACCAGCCAGGGGCAGGTGTTTGTATTTTAAGTTGACTCCAAAGTATGTTGACTCCAAAGACAGCTGGGGGAAAATGGGGTGATTAGCAACAATGACAAAGTATGGGACGCAAAAAGAGGAGAGGAGAGGAAGGTTTTGAGTAGGGATGATCATGAATCTGCCTGTGACTCCAGGTGAATAATAAAAAAGAAGAAGAGTAACAGCAACAATAATAATGTGAACTTCTGTTTCTTTTCAAGTCTTTCTGTTCACAGAGAGAATTAGAGAAGTATCTCTCGTCTCCCTCTCTGAGAGCCATATGGCTGGACAGCTTCTGGTGGATCTTTCATGAAAGGTTCCAGGTAAATGCAAATCTGATTGCTTGTCTCCCGTGCTCAAGTTATTTTCCCATGGCACAAATCCCACCTAACCTCTTTACCATGGGCTGTAAGCCCCTCTGACTCCGTGGACCGCCCCTGCGGCCTCCCCTGTCACCCCATCCCTTCCCCTCCCACGCCTCGTCCTCATCATCCCTGCGCTTTAGCTATTGCCCCCCCCACCCCCGCCCCCGGTCTCGCAGCTTCCCTGAGTTTCAGAAACTAGTCCACTGTTCCGCGTCTCAAGGCTGGTCAAGGGCCGGGCCAAGGGTAAAGTCAGGACCTTCCTTCAGCTCTCTGCCCCTCGGCACGTTTTATAAACCCTATAAAACCAACTGCTGTGTTATTTCCTAAACAACATCAGGCTAAATATCTTGAGAATGACATTCTGAAAATTAAGAGAAATTCTTATTTAAGAATCTCAGCCCTTGGCTCTTTTGACAAGGGACTCTAGTAATTCCTTCTCTATCTTCCTTCCGGTAGCCGAACAGAGAGATCCAGAACAAGCTGTTCGACCGGATAGCCCAGCACTATGCCCTTCTCTTGTTCCAAGGGTCCCAGTCCCACTATGAGGAAGCTATCTTAAAAGTGAGTCGCGGCCACTGTTTGGGGGAAAAGATCACACGCGGTAGCTGTTTGCTTCTAATGCCAGTGGTTTGCCCTTCACCTCTTTCCATGAGGGAATAATTAGTGAGTTGTGTGTGTTCACACACTGAGTTTGAACACAGCAGCTACAAACAGTGAGGCAGGTCTCTATGTACAGGCTGGGGCAAAAGTAGGGTTAGTTTTTCAGGTGGAAAATAATACAATAATTAATAAATAATCATACACGAATGAACTCTCTTTTGGCATGTATTCACAACTGTAAGCCTACTTTTCCCCCACCCTGTACTGATTGGGAAAGATATAATGACATATTTTAAGTGAAAAACAAAGCAATTTATGCAAGTCTATGTTAAAAACATATATGTATATGTATGTATGTGTGCCTGTGAATAGAAAAAAGTATGGAAAAATATTTCCCAAACTCTTAGCAATGGTTATATTCTGGGAAATAAGGTTATAAGTGATTCTTTTTCTTTTGTTTTTAAAGATTTTATTTATTTATTTTAGACAGGGGAAGGGAGGGAGAAAGTGAGGGAAACATCAATGTGTGACTGCCTCTTGCACGCCCCCTACTGGGGACCTGACCTGGCCCACAACCCAGGCACGTGCCCTGACCAGGAATCAAATCCACGACCCTTTGGTTCACTGGCTGGCACTCAATCCACTGAGCCACACCAGCCAGGGCTCTTTTCTATTCTATGTATTTCTGAAGCGTTTAAATAAGCATATAATTTGAAAATTAAAAGTAGAACACACATATTTACTTTATATGTGAACAAATGTATATATGTACTAAAAGAATTGCCAAAAGAAAATATAAGTGAATATTTGCCTGATTTTGGGGTGGAGGAGGACTTTTTAAATATGATCCTAAATAACCGTGAAGGAAAAGACTGATTTAATCATATAAATTTTTTTTAATTAGTACAAAGTTAAAAGGCAAGTGAGAAGCTAGGTAAAAATACCAGTACCGTATATGAATATGTCACACAACATAAAAACTCTAACAAATCAGTAAGAAAGAAATGAAACACCCCATAGGCCAATGGACCAAGTTCATAAACTAGAAATTCACCAGAAGAAGTTCATCCTTAACAGTAATTAAAAATACAAACTAAAACAACAATAACTCAGTACCCCTTTGTACCTGATAGCACAGATTTAAAAATATAATCCCCAGTGTTGTTAAGGACGGGGATTATAGGAAGGGGCAATGTCGCAATGTGTGTGGGAGGTGAATTAGCACAGTGACGCTGGGGCTCACTCACATCCCAATGATTAAGTGACCACTTAACAAGTCACCTAGGCTTTCTGTGCCTCAGCTGATGATGCCTCCCTCACCGAGTTGCCCCAAGGGTTCAGTGGGATGCTGTTTGTAAGGCCTCTGGGCGTGATAAGCCCCCGGTGTACCATCACAGCTGCCGTAATCAACGGCATTATCATACCAGCTCCTGGAAGACATAATTCAATATACAGGAAAAGCTGCTTTTATTCATGCACGTATGCATTCATTCAACAATTTTGACCGTCCAATATGTGCCAGACAATGAAATAGTTTAATAAATAAAAATTATTATTCAGCACACTTTGTAATGCAAAGTCTTGGAAAGACGATAATATTTACCAGTGGGGGTTCAGTAAAATTTTTTTATAGTTTTTTTAAAAGATTTTATTTATTTATCTTTAGAGGGGAAGGGAAGGAGAGAGGGAGAGAAACATCAATATATGGTTGCCTCTCATGCGTCCCCTGCCGGGAACTGGCCTGGAACCCAGGCCTGTGCCCTGACTGGGAATTGAACCGTGGTTGTTTGGTTTGCAGGCGCATGCTCAAAGTAAATTTTGATAAACCCACTCAGCACAAGATTATGAAGGCCAGTATTGGGGGGGAAATCCCAAAGAGTGTAGAATAATTTGGGGGAGTACTTATGTTATAATGTTAATTGAATAAAGCCAAATATAATTGTAGAATCGGAGCTCAACCAGAGTGAACAAACTATACCACCTGTGCGTAGAAAAAAACCAATGAGTAGTGCTTACCAGTGTTACCTCTGGGGGACAACAAGGTGGGCTGGCCGCAGGTGTCTTGTCCTCTTCTGGGCTGATGGTTGGCCAGGATGCAGATGGGGCTGAGGCCGGACCACCCACGGAGGAGCTGGAGGAGGGGTGGCCAGCCTAGCGTGTTTGAGAAGTGGTCCCCGGGTAGGGCTCTGGGTCTGCCCAGCCATGGGGCAGCTGCTGGTGGAAACCACTGCCCTCATAATCAGGAAGGCAGCATGGCATCAGGTAGAGAATTTCATCATGTCCATTCTGACATCAGGGGTCCTTTCCCGGGAGTAGAAATGCCCAGAACATTGCCTGAGCTCTGCTTGCCCCCCAGAGGTTGCCATCACTTCTGAGTAAGGGCCTGTACACCAGCTTCTGTTGCTGCTTCCCGCAGTCCTGGTTCAACTCACACGAGTTCAAGTCCAACGTCTGTAACACCATGAGCCTGTGGATCTCAGGTAGGGGGCGCCTGCTTTCCACTGGGGAAAGCAGTTCTGCACGTATTTTTTCCACCCGAGTATGTTTTTTTTTGCCGTCACCCCCCTTCATTGAAGTAGTTGTCCTTTGCTCTCCCTGACATTCAAGAAAGTAAAGTGTACGGTTAGAGCTTAAGAGTAGAATTTTTCTGCTTCCTCAAAATAGTTCTGAGACATTTCTGGTCCCCTTTTTGTATCCAGCCCAGAACTCAGGAACCCGAAAGCAGTATGCCGGTTAGAACATCCCACCCTCCCCCGAGCCCTGCCCCGGGCGCCGCCAGGAGGCCCACTGGGTGCAGCACACACAGTGCCAGTGTTAGGTTTGCTGCTCAACTGCCTTTCCGTCTCCTCCCCACCTCCCCCATCTCAGCCCAGCCATTTTCTGAGGTCACACCAAAAGCTACCATTTATCAAGAGGTTCCTGTGTACTAGGTACTGTGCAAATACAAGCACTTTTTGTTTTAAGATCTTACATATTTTTAGAGAGGGGAAGGGAGGGAGAAAGAGAGAAACACTGATGTATGAGAAGAACATTGACACCGCTCACACGCTCCCACCAGGGAGCTGTCCCGTAACCCAGGCGTGTGCCCCAACTGGGAATCCAACCAGTGGATCCAACCAGTGACCTTTCGGTTCTCGGGAGGGTGCCCCACCCACTGAGCCACACCAGCCAGGGCAAAGGGAGCACTCTGGTCTCTGAGACTGTTCCCGCGTTAGGAGATTGGCGAAGAGAACTCACACATTGCACTCATGGCTAAGATTTATTGCCTTGACATGGTAAGGATATACAGCTAGCTCACAAGGGGAAAGGCAGACAGAGTTTGGGGGAGTTCCCGTGTAGGCTTCCTTACTCCCCTCCCTCCTGTGAGGAGTTATGTAGACCTCTCTCCTTCTGCAACAGAAATGAAGCAACACGTGTGTGATACTTCTGCCCAGGGTCTCATGTGAAAAGCAGCACCCAAGGTTTTTACCGGGTGCTGGTCATGTAGACACCTCTGTGTGTCATGTGTCCAAATGTCTGGAGGGCAGGTGTTCGGCACAAACCACGTTGCTTTACAAGCAGTCTACACACAGCGAGCCACTCTTACCCACTCCGGAAAATTACTGCCCCCGGCTCTATTGAGACGTAATTGACGGGCGACATTGTGTGAGTGTACGGCGCAGCGTGGTGCTCTGATGAACGTATACACTGCAGTGTCGACCGTAACGTGGTTGGCTGGCGCACCCTTCACCTCACACAATCCCCGTTTCTCATGGTGGCTGTTATGGGGAGGGCTTTGAGGGTTCACTCCCGCAGCAGATTTCAAGTAGACAGTATAGTGCTGTTAGCTGCCCCCACCGTGCTGCACGCCAGATCCCGAGCCCCAGGGCCCTCCTGTAATGGAAGTTTGTCCCTCTGACGGCCAGTCCCCCATTCCCCACCCGCCAACTCCTGGTACCATTCTACTCTGCTTCTGGCTTCAGCCTTTTTAAAAATTAAAAAAAAAATTATTGTTCAATTACGGTTGTCCCCAATTCCCCCTCCCCCCCCATTACTCGCCCCTGGCCTACCCACCCCCGCCTCCCACATTCAATCCTCCCCTGACCTTGTCTTTGTCCATGGGTCCTTTATACATGTTCCTTGATGACCCTTCCCCTTCTATGCCCCATTTCCCCTCTCCCCGCTCCCCTCTGGTTAGTGTCAGTTCATTCTTTATTTCCATGTCTCTGGTTCTATTTGGCTTGCTTAAGGAGCTCCTTACCCTTTGCGACAGCATGGATGGAACTGGAGAGCATTATGCTGAGTGAAATAAGCCAGATGGTGAAAGACAAATACCATATGATCTCACCTTTAACAGGAACCTAAACAATAAAACAAACAAGCAAGCAAAATAGAACCAGAGACATTGAAAGAGAGAACACACTGAGTTCAGCTTTTTAAGTTTCTAAACATAAGTGAAATCATTACAGTATTTGTCTTTCTCTGTCTGACTTATTCCCCTTAGCATAATGTCCCCAAAGTTTGTCCATGTTGTCACAAATGGCGGGGTTTCCTTTTTTTGATGGCTGAATAACTGTGTGCATGTGCACCACGTTTTCACCCACCGCCCACAGGTGGGCGTTCAGGTGGTTTGCATGCCTTGGCTGTAGTCAGTAACACCCCGGTGAGTGTGGGGGTGCAGGTATGTCTTCAGGACAGGGATTTCATTTCCTCTGGATACGTACCCAGAAGTGAGATTCCCGCATCGTACGGCAATTCTGGTTTCCATGTTCTGAAAAACTTCATACCGTTTTTCATGGTGGTTGTGCCAATTTGCATTCTCGCCGTCGGTGCAAGAGTTCCCTCTCCCCACACCCCGCCAGCATTTGTCTGCTGTCTTTTCAGTGATGGCCACTCTCATGGGCATGAGGTGACATCTCCCTGTGGTTCGGATTTGCATTCCCTGCTGATCCGTGGTGATGCTGAGCACGTTTTCATGTACTTTTGGTCATTGTACGTCTTCCTCGGAAAAATGTTTGTTCCGGTCCTCTGCCCACTTCCTACTTGGGTTGTTTGTTGTGCTATTGAGTTGTATGAGTTCAGATGTCAGATGTATGGTTTGCAAATGTTTTCTCCCATTCAGTAGGTTGCCTTTTCATTTCGTTTTTTCTCTTGCTCTGTAGAAGCTTTTTAGTTGGATACAGTCCCACTTGTTTATTTTTACTTTTGTTGCTTGTGCTTTGGTGTGATGTCCAAAAAAAGTCATCGCCAAGACCAATGTCAAAGAGCTTTTCCCCGGGGTTTTATTCCAGGAGTTCTATGGCTTCCAGTTTTACACTTACATTCTTAATCAATTTTCAATTGATTTTTGTAAGTGGTATAAGATAGGGGTTTAATTTCATTCTTTTGCATGTGAATATTCAGTTTTCCCAATACCCGTTTATTAAAGAGACTGTCCTTTCTCTATTGAGTATTCCTAGCTCTCTTTTCAAAAAGTAGTTGACTGTATATGGGTTTATTTCTGGGCTTTCAATTCTGTTTCATTGATCTATATTTCTGTTTTAATGGCAGTACCATACTGTTTTGATTTCTATAGCTTTGTAACATCATTTAAAATCAGCATGTGATGCCTCTAGCTTTGTTCTTTTCAAGATTGTTTTAGCAGTTCAGGGTTTATGTGGACCCATACAAATTTTAGGATTTTTTTCCTGCCTCTGTGAAAAATACCTTTGGAATTTCAATAGATTGCATTGAATCTATAGATGGATTGGGGTAGTGTGGACATTTTAACAATATTAGTCCTTCTAATCCCTGAACGTGGGATAACTTTGTTTATTTGTGTCTTCAATTTCTTTCATCAATGTCTTATAGTTTTCAATATATAGATATTTTAATATCTTACCTAAATTTATTCTTAAGTATTTTATTGTTTTTGGTGTTATTGTAAATGGATTTTTAAAAATTTCTTTTTCAGATAGTTCTTTGTCAGTGTATAAAAACACAACTGATTTTTGTGTATTGATTTATATCCTGAAACTTTATGGAATTCATTTATTAGTTTTAACAGCATTTATGGAATCTTCAGGGTTTTCTATATATAATAGCAGGTCATCTGCATATAGAGACTATTTTGCTTCTTCCTTTCTGATTCGGATATTTTTTGTTTCTGTTCTTGCTCTGGCCAGGACCCCTAGCACTGTCTGATCAGGAGTGGGAGGGCGGAGAGCTCAGTTCTCTGCTCCTGACCCTAGGAGATCTTTCGCTGTCGTAGCTGCGGACTTGTCACAGATGGCCTTTGTTATGTTGACATATGTTCCTTCTGTACCCAGCTTTTTGAGAGTTTTTATTATGAAAGGATGTTGAATTTTGTTAGATGCTTTTTCTGCATTTATTGAGATGAACATGTGGTTTTTATCTTTAATTTTTACTAATATGATGTATCACATTTATTGTGTGTCTGTCACACTCCCCTGGCATCCCAAGGATAAATCCCATTTCATAGTGGTGTGTGATCCTCTTACTGTGCTATTGAATTCTGTTTGCTAGTGTTTTGTTGAGGATTTTTCGTCAATATTCATCAGGAATAGTGGCCTGTAATTTTCTTTTCTTAATGTACCCTTAGCTGGCTTTGGTACCAGTATAATGCTGGTCTCCTAAAATGAGTTTGGGAGTATTCCCTTCCATTTTTTTCTCAAGAACTCGAGAAGGAGTGGAGTTAATTCTTTAAATTTTATTAGAATTTATCTGCGAAGCCATCTGGTCTTGGGCTTTTCTTTGTTGGGCGAGGGACTTAATTACTGACTCAGTCTCCTTAACCCATTATTTGTCTGTCACGATTTCCTGTTTCTTCCATGATTTAGTCTTGGTAGGTGGTACGTTTCTAGGAATTTATCCATTTCTTCTAGGTAGTTAGGGAAAGTTTATATTGGTGTAAGGAAATATTTACCAGCCAAGGTCCCAGGTGCTAGCTAAGGGCCAGTCTTGCCCGCAGGCCTTTCTAAGGATAACAGTCTGCCCTTCCAGCTCTTCTCTGCACACCCGTTTAATCTTCTTGACGTGTTCGGGATCGAAGAAACTGAGCAGCAAGCACGTGGGGAGCCGCCAGTCAGACCCCGGCGTTGAGACCGAGTCCACGCAGAGCTAGGTCTTCGGCTGCCCTGCCATTCTGCCTCCTCTCCTCTGTTTCTCCTTCCCATTTCCCTTGTCGTCCCAGGCGGAGCCTCCTTTTCCTAATCCACCCCTGGTAACAGCAAACCTCCTGACTGCTGACTTTGTCTAGGAAATGGCTTTGCATAGAGGCTCAACCATCTCGATCAACCCTTGGTCTTTTCTTTCCTAAACCATCAGAGGGAGACAGTCCCTCTGATGTCTGAGGGTTCAGGTTCTAGGAAGCCAAGACCCTGAAACACTTAGTTTCCTTAAAAGCAAAGCATTAATCCCATAAGCATCTCCATCAAATATTTAGGGTGAATCTATTTCTGGTACTTAGCTAAGTGTGATAGTAGGTTGAACAAAATTTACTAAGTACATATTTATTATGCTCCGGGCTCAATACTAAGCCCTGGAGGTGGAAAGATAAATAAGACCTGTGCTCAGCAAGCTCAGAGTTCAGTCAAGGCAGAGGAGGTAACAGCAAAACAAATAATTATAGTGCCTTTGCATCTGTGTAGCACATCACACGGGTTCACAGGTCCCTGGGGTGCTCTGATCTGATCCTCACACCCACGCTGTCAGGAGGGTAGAGCGGGCATCACCTCCTGCATCTAGATGAAGAAACCAAAGCCTCCTAGAGAGGGAGGGACACCCAAGACCACAATGCCAGTATCGGGTGGGGATAATGCTTTGCTGGAAGCCCAGCCTCTCCACGACCAGCGGGGGGCGTCTCAGAGGCCTCTGTCTTCTGTCTTCTGCCTCCCATTCTCTTTTGCAGTTTTCATGATCATTTTTGACTCCCTCTTAGGTATATATCCTTGCCCACGGAGCTATGACAGTTGGGACTACTCAAAATTGGATCCAGAGAGATTCTGGAGAGAAGAATTAATGTTGCATAGAAGAAGAGTGGTAAAGGGTAAGGTGCCACTCATGGACTTCTGCCCAGCTGGGCAGAAGTGCTCAGGCCATGCCCAGCCACCATGTAGCTGGGGCAAGGAAAGGCCTTAGTACTGAAATCCTCAGGCCAGGTTCTGTCTAATGAACTAGCATATCCCCAAACTAGTCGCCAGAATGACTGAAACATTAATTTGTTAACCGTAGTTAGAGTCAGCATGGCATCATTGTTCAGGTGTGGGGGGCAGTATTTTCTGTTATTACAGTGGGTGCCAGTTATTGCGTGTCTGCTGTGTGCCAGGCACCATGCTGAGCTCTTCGCCGTTTTTATTTAATCCTCACAATGAGCTGAACTACACACTGAATCCACAGCGGAGGAAATAGAGTTCAGAGAAGCAACTCCCCTAAGGCCAGCTTTCTTACTGCCCTCAGCAGCCGCGTAAAGAGCGCCCCGTGCCAGGCAGCACACTGCGTCGACACTGGGGTCGCCCTGGAGGCAAGCATGGACCCCACCAGCAGTCTAATGGGCAATGCAGGCAACAGCGGTGCTGCAGGGGACTGGGCGCTGTGGCAGGGATTACGGGCAGGCGCCGAGCAGCCTGGGAAGGGGTACCCAGTCCAGCTGCTCAGTGGGTGGTTCTGGTCTGCCTGGGCCAGTTCCCTTGCTGTTGCTGTTGCGTCCAGGGCGGGGGCCACGTCAAAGCTCAGAGTCTGCAGCGTCACACCAGGGCAGGAAGGAACCGATAAACAGCTCTGTCCCTTCCCTAGGAAGAGAGCGGTCCTTCTTCACTTCTAAGCCACCCTCTTCACAGAAGTCTGCCCAGAGCAAGAAAGTCCCCGGTCTTCAGGTGAGGAGGGAGGCGCGAACCCAGACCCCTTGGAGCCCCCATAAGCTTCAGTGGCTTCTGGTCAGCCCCACATCTCTGCACTCCCTACCCCGTCATCTTGCGCCCTGAATTTTCCCAAATGCCAGAGCATGAGTACAGTCAGGGTCAATGGCAGTGCTGACCCCAGTCCCTCCAGCTTGTGCCCATACTCACCAAAACGAAATCTCAAAGCCCATTCCCCTGTCATGTCTCCAGGCACCCCTGTTGAGTCTCACCCTGGCTCAAACACAGGCTCCCCTGCTGCTCTGCCCTACCGCAGATGAGCTCTCGGCGTGCAGAATCTGAGCTGCCGGGTGACCATGTGGGTAGAATGGTTCCATGTCCTCTGTGCCGTGGTGGGGAGGGGCTCCAAGCAGTCTGATTATAGCCACCATCCCGGCGATGGTTGCCTAGCCTCATACACCGGGGGGTGGTCGCTGGTCATCACACGAGGCTAGATGGAAAAGTGCTTTGGGGAGTCCACCCCGTGCAGATTGTCTTCATGTGTATCCTTGCTAGTCCTTTCCACCATTCCTGCGAGGTTGGTGATGATCGTCTGTATCTGGCACAGGAAGAACTAAGAGAGGGGAAGCACTTGCCCCAGCCACACAGCTGACTTCAGCAGACATCGGGACGCTGTCAGTGTGCGCTCCTCCCGCATCATCGTGCTGCCAGAGTCTAATCTGCATTTATTCTCTGCTCTGCGGTAGAGCCGAGGCCTGTTAAGGATGAGCATGAGGCTTCGTTGAGCCCCGGGAGTGTTTTCTCTCTAACAGGTCCCAGTAACCACTTCAACACTGTAAAGATCGGTAGCTGGACGACCAGCTGCATGGCGTGTGGGAAGTCCGTTCAGCCTTCTTCCTCCTGTTCAAATACATTTGTGTGAAAGCCAAGCGGTGCTTGTTGAGGCTGGTGGGCTGCTCGTGGGCCACTGGGTGGGCCATCTGTTTAGCATCACTAAACTCCTACTCATCCTTGAAGGCAGAACAAAAGCTTTTTCTCTGCTTGGAAGCCCTCCAGCTCTCCCCCAGACAGAATCAAGCACCCCCCATTCTGCTGCCTTGGGATACCCTGCTCGTGCCGCCTCTGGCCTACTATGAGTTGTGCCACAATGTCTGCTGTCCCCTTCCTCTGCAGAGGAGCACCTCTGATGTTTACCCGGGCACATACCTGGCCAGAGAAAAGATTCCGTTTCCTAACCCCACCCCACCCCACATCTGTGTGTAGCTGTGTGACTAAGATCCAGCTAATGTGTTTTAAGTGGATGTCCACGTGGCAGTTTCTGGGAGCCTTAAGAAAAGAACTCATCTGACTCCTTTGCCTCTTTGCCATTTTCTCCATTCTGCTGCCTGGAAGGTGAATGAGATGACTGGAGCTCTAGCTGCCATTTTGGACCCTAAGAGCAAGGGTCCTGTCTTAGCAAAGGTAGGGCCAGGAGCCGGAAGAAATCAGCGGCTCTAAGGACTTATCCCAGCAGACTCGCATGTGGGAATTAAATTTCTATCTAGTTCGAGCCACTCTTATTTTGAGTCCCTGTCACTCACATACAAACCTAATCCTAATTTATACTGCCTCTCTAATAAATATGTGGTGCTTTCCATACCTTAGCATAATTGTCCATTTACTGCTATCTCCCCTGCTAGACGGGGAGCTCCTCTGGAAAGGGGCTAGGTTTCGGGGTCTTTGCAGTGCCAGACACGTTAGTAGTGGCTCAATGTTCAACGGCCTGTTTGCAGAAGGAGGTGTGGTGATTGCGTGAGCAATGGCTGTGGTGCTCACGGAGCACTTTGCACACATTTGCCGACTTCATAAGAACCCATGTGGGAACCGAGGCCAGCAAGACGTGCGATGACTTCCCCGGGATCGGCAGCCACTGCGAGCAGGGCTGGGACTGGAACCCCAGCGGCTGCCGGCCGCAGCCCCTGCGTTTTCTCCCCTGGCCACTTCTCCACCGCGCTGCTAGATGGAGGGCTGAGTGGTCCAGCTGTGCCTGAGAGCCATCCCTCTCCAAGGACGATCAGAAATACTGGGAAATAGCGGGTGTATTTGTTTGTATTCCTCTCACTGCCACTTGGACTGAGTTTGTTCTGTTTTTTTCCTCTCCCCTGGAGTCTACTAGTGCGATTTCAAACAGCGAGAAAGACTCTGTATCCAAGAAGACTTCAGAGGACACTTCCCAAACACAGAATATCACGAAAGGTACATTAATTACCTAAAAGAGAAATGTAAGCTTTGGACTGAGTTATTATCTGTGAATCCCTCGTTTCTCGGGTTTGTTTCAACATAGTTTGTCACCCTGGTTTACACCCAGTTTCTAGCCTGGGCCTTGGCACCAAGTCACGTTTTGTGCGAGGACATGCTTGTCTTTTCAGTTCGGCAACCTCTAGTTCAGTCCCGCTTCTGTGACGGGGAGTGCAGGACAGCACTAACATCTGTGGGGAAGCGAGGCTGTGGGAGGGGAGAAAATAAATCTGAGACGTGGCTTCTGCTCCTCTCCCCATCAGCAGCCAGCATTTATTGAGGCAGGAACTGCTTTGTGCCTGGCTGTTGATCTGCAGAGGTGATTGAGTGACTTCCCAGGGGGGCCAACGCTGTCGAAGGAACAGTTTGTTATTCACAGTTCTGCTGGAAGCAAGAGGCATGGCTTGCCCCACAGGGCTGCGGCATCGAATGGGGTGAAATTGTGTGACTTTTCCTGAGCTACTTCCTCCGGAATCTCCCAGTGGTCTCAGCATACCCAGGCCTTTCCACACTCGTAGGAGACCGAGGTCGCCCAGGCACTCTTTCACACGACAGCCACCAGCTCCAGTGATCCTTTTCTGCTGACATTGTATTGGCAGAGCATTTTGGTCAGACTCGGGTCTTGAGGAGAGCTACACAGCAAGTCATCAGGATATCAGAAGCAAGACTGTACGAGACTATGCGTCCTAAGAAGGTGGGTACATGACTGGAAATTTATTTATATACTTTTAAATATTTTATTGATTTATTTTTAGAGAGGGGGGAGAGAGAGGAGGAAAGAAACACTAGTGTGTAGTCGCCTCTTGAGCGCCCCCTACTGGGGACCTGACCCACAACCCAGGCATGTGCCCTGACTGGGAATTGAACCCGCAGCCGTTTGGTTCACAGGCCGACACTCAATCCACTGAGCCACACCAGCCAGGGCTAGAAATATAATAGCCGAGATGATTTAAAAGGGAGTAGGGGATATGGCTATAAAAGCCAGCACTGTAGAGATGCCAGCATAAGAACTGGGGTATTTCTGCTGTAGACTCAGCGACAGTCAGGCAACCTCCCAAGGGAAGTTCCTGGCTGAGCTAAGCACAAGTTGAAGAAACACTTGGTCTGAATTTCTCCAGGGATTTAAATGACTCGCTTGGTACTTGGGAGCCTGGGTGTAGTAGAGAGGGAACACTGAGTCTCTGTTTCCTACTCTCGAAAGTGGAAACAGTAATTCGTAGGCTGTGGCATTATAAGGTCTACCTGAGGCGGTGATGGTAGTGACCGTGTAGTGAACACGCAGTTCAAGCGCTGCACCAAACCTGTGCGTGCAGTGTATTTCGTCTGACGGCCACAGTCCTCCGAGATCACCACGCCCAGTGCTCTCAGTTTACCTGTGAGGAATAATACACGATGCTCAGAGCAGGCGACTTGTTTGTCCAAGTTCACAAAGCGAGTGAGTGACAAAGCCGGGACTGCAGGCACATCTGTGCCTGAGCCCTGTCACCCGCACAGCCCGCAGACCACGGGACTCGCTGGATGATGTGTGTTCTCTTCTCCCCGCGCCCCCAAATGTTCCCCGCAAGCCTCGGTGCTTGGCAGTTTGTATCGGTGGCCCTACCACTCTCGTGTGGTGGGGAGAGGCCCTTAGGACCCTGAGTGGGGCAAGAGGTTGTGGGGCGTTCCCAAGACCCCAACTGGCAGAGGACTCACGCCGTAGAGTTTGGGCCAGGTGCGGCAGGTGTTGCAGCAGACATCTTGAACCTTCTTCATTTTCCATGTTTATTGCCACTGTCCATTTTCTGCCAGCTTCTAGCACGATACTGTTGAGAAGTAGCAGGGCCTAGTGGAAAAAACAGACAGTTGTGGGTTCAGATCTCGGTGCTGCATCTCATCGGCTGTGTTCCTTGAGCAGGTTGTTTAACTTCCTCGACCTTCTTCCCTAAAACTGGGAAATGAAGCCCGGCAGTGTTGTCACGGCTCCACTTTTCCTTCTGATTTAAAGCCCCCGTGCCCGAGTGCAGCAGAGGGCAGGCAAACCCCCCACACCCCTGAGTCCCGGGGCTGTCAGAGAGGAAAACGGGCACCGGCAGCCAAAAGGTGGTTCTCTGGTAAAGTCAGTGGGTCCTAGGTCTGCTTAGATTTTTCTAGACTTTGAAAATCTTTGTTTTTCTAAATAAGTTCACTAAGACCAAATGGCGGCTCTCTGGCATCCTCGTTTCATAAAAGAAAGGTCCTCAACATAAAAAAGTAAAGAAGATGATCTCGGGACAAAAGAGAGTCCTTACAGCGAATGGCTTTCCTCCGTGTCAGACGTGTTATGATGTGTTTTTTCTTGTTTCCCCCATTTCAGTGGAGACCAGCGACCACAGACGGGCCCCATTTGGAGGAGTTAGACTAAATGTCCGCTAGCTTCCCTGCTGACCCCGCCACGCTGCTGTGGTTCCAGCGGGGTCTTGCTGGTTTTGCCCCTGCAGACATCTGGCCGCGGCTGGAGACACTTCTGGTTGTCACAGTGGGGGTGGATGGGGTGTAGTGGTGCTGTCTGGCACCTAGCAGATGGACGCCAGGGGGTCACTCAGTGTGTGACCATGCGCAGGGTAGCATCCCACAGTGAAGCATTATCTGGCCCCAAATGTTAAGTGCTGAGGCTGAGAGACCCTGCTGCAGACAGAAGGAATCTCGAGAAGCAGTTAAAACGGAGAGGATCAGAGAACAGCGTGGTTAGGTGCTGTTGCAGCCTTTATTCACGAGACAGAACTTTTGTCTGGTTAAATTATAGCCACTTTTTCAAAATGTATTGTTTTTTTTCTTCTTAAAATATTTTATTTTTAATTCCAGTTGGTGCTAAAATCTATTGTTTGTTAAATACAAAAGTAGTGCATAATCATTACTGACATTTTTAGAAAAAGGCAGAGGAATATAATAGGAGGCAGATCACTGAGCCCCAGCCTGTTCTTTCTGGATTCATTTCCTTCCGGTCATCTGTCAGCATCTCCAGTGTAACATGGCACGTCTGAGCGAGACCTTGATTTTCCCCTGTTCCTCCCCAGGGCCCCCAGCAACTGGCACCTAAACCTGTGGGGCCATCCTTGCCGCCTCCCTTTTCTACATGTACATCGAGTCCACCAGCAAACACTGCTAATTCTGCTTTCACTGTATATTGCATATTTGATCACTTTTTAAAAAAAGATGTTATTTATTTTTAGAGAGAGGGGAAGGGAGGGAGAAACAGGGAGAGAACCATCAATCAGTTGCTTCTCACACACCCTGCAACCTGGGACCTGGTCCTCAACCCAGGTCCTGACCCGGAATCCAATCGGCGACCTTTAGGTTTGCTGGACTATGCCCAGCACACTGAGCCACACCAGTCAGGCCCGTATTCGATCACTTTTCACTCTCTCCCGACCACCCACCAGCTCCCCCAGCCCCTGCAGAAGCCTCCCAGCCGCCCTTCTCACCTCCACTCTGACCCACTGCCGTCATTGCTCCACACGCCAGTCAAAGGGATCTTTAGGAAAATTAATCAGGTTATATGGTACCTGGATCATGATTTTCCAGTGGCTTCCATCACTCTGAGAAAAGATTCTAGGGCCCAGAGCCCCACTCCCTGCTCAGCTTTGTCAGATAGTCTCCATCAGAGCCACACAAGCCTTCTTTTCCTCCCCCTGCTCTCCTAGGCTGCTCTCATCTGCCTCAGGGCCCCCTTGGCTGGAAGGTGGAGCGGCTCTTCCTCCCACCCATCGCTCAGGAGTGCCCAGATCGCCCCACCTCAGGGCAGTCCTCCCCGCCCACCCTGTGGAAGGTTCCCCTCCTCTCCGGTCTCCCACTAAAGCTCGGTGTGAGCTTCACCCCTTGCCCTGCTTGATTCTTATCTGAAGCACTTATTCCACAATATCTTGGTATTCTTCTGTTTCTTGGTTTGTTTGTTCTTTTTCTCTCAACTGTAAGGCCAGCTCCACAAGGGCTGGAATTTGTCTTATTTTCAGCTGAATCTCCAGTGCCTAGAACAGGGTATGCGTGGTGGTTGCCCCTCAAATATTTAGTAACTGTGCTTCCAGTCTCTCACCTTTTTTTTTACCCAATTATTTCATATAGTTATATTTATTTCATGTATATAATATTATCTGCTTGATTTTGCATCTTGTTTTAACCTATTATATCTGAAACAATATTTTAGTGCCAACTCTTTCTAAACATTTGAATAGTGGCATATTATACCTTTGGTTAGGGATATTAATAATTTCATGACTGTTACTCTGATACTTTGTTATAGTAAAAGTGTCTGCAGTAAACATCTTTGTGCCTAAACCATTTTTCTTTATTTTGTCCACCTTTCTTAGGAGAGTACCCCAAAACCGGAGGTACCGGGTGCAAGGACATGAGTGCCTGTACACTTCCTAACGCATGCTGTGAAATGGCAGCAATCTTTTCCCCCCTCTCTCTCCCAATCAGTCTCACCCTGCCTGCAAAAACCCTGAGCTGACGTCAAGCCTCTTCAACATTTACGGGAAGAGCCCTCTGATCGTGTACTTCCTCCTGAACTACGTCACTCTGCGGCGCAGCGGCCAAGACGTGTTGATAACCCGGAAGGAGAAAACCAAGACCATCCCATATCCTTTCCTTCGTGGGCAGGGCACACATTACTTCAGGCACCTGCTTCCTCTGCCCGGAAGCGAGGGTAGGGGAGAGGCACCCAGCCCTTAATGCAGCGCCTGGCGCAGAGCAGGTGCCTCTCAAGGGCTGCGGTTGATAGAAGCCTCAGGGTCAGAATCTTGCTCATTTAGTTGCACATCTGCCTCAGGAACTGGCTGTGTGGGACCCTGGGCAAGTTGAGTGACCCTGTGTGCAAAGTTTCTTCCCGTAAACCAGAATGAAAGCGTTAACTAGATATTCTCACATACCTTGCAACTCAGTAATGCCTCCCAGGTGCTCAGGGACCCTGGAGTATGTACTGAGCAGGAATTTTGGTGCCTAGGTGTGTGTTTTTTCTAATACCCTTTTCACACACACCCCTCCCCCAGACACACCAGCACAGTCCTGGCCCCACTGGCATTTACCCTAAAGATCTGGTAAGAAGCTCAGACCTTAAGAAAGCAGGTTGATGTGTTGGTGGCCCAGTCTTGGCAGTTTACCGCAGCGGGTCTGCCGTGTCCTAACAGGGACTCAGACAGACCTGGACTCAGGAACCCACTCAACTGCTTACCAGCTGAGTGATCTTGGACACGTTCTGGCTTCCCTCTGCACCTCACTTTCTCATCTGTAAACTGGGGGTGACCATCCCTTCCTCATAGGACTGTTCCGCAGAGTGCAAGTACAACAGAGGTCAAGGCTTCCTATGGTGCCTGGTGGGCAGCAAGTGCCTGAATGGTCCCCAGGACCTATAGCTCCCCGTCAGGAGGAGCTTTCGTAATGAACCAGGTAGGACGCGTAGCTGCTGCCTTTCAGCGCTTCCCACCTGCAAACCTAGTTACATGTCTATAGGCAGAAACTAACAACCCACAATTCTCGGCACTTTATTGTTATAAAATGCTTTTCCTTATAGCACCTATTGGTCTGTCAAGATTGCTCAGTGTAATGGAAGAAGCCTGGGCTGGGGATACATGGCCCTGGATCTGAGGCCCCCCAGCAACCCATGGCCTTCAGATCTCAGGCGCACAGCTCAGCCCTGAGCTCAGTATCTGTGTTGTCGTCTCTTTCCTGAAATAAGGGTAGTTAAACCAAGCCAGCACTGTCGTGACCAGGATTAAGTGGCGTACAGCTGGTACTAAATAAATAAAAACTCTCATTATTATTATTATTATTATTATTACCATCATCTAAGATAGGCGTTATTATCCCCATTTTATAGATGAGGAACTGGAGACACAAAGGATGACTTATATCTTATCTGAGCTCCCACAATAAGTGACGAGTGTCACCAAGATTCTGACCCATCCAGGAGGGGTGGAGGGGTGGAGGGGCCGATGAGAGGCAGAGGAAATATTTTGACAAACAAACATGAGCAAGGCAGTGAGGCCTTGGACCTGAAAGGAAAGAAGTTGCAGTTCCTTCCTATTCAGCACTAAGATAACAGAGTGAGACTTTTAGATGGCAGTCTTTAAAAAGCATCACTCAGCCCTTCCATCAGCAGGAAGAGAGAAGGGCTTTATTCAGAGCTAGGGAGCAGCCTGGCAGCAGAGAGGATGGCCTCCTTCCAAAGCAGGCCAAGGTCAAAGAGCAGAGTCGCTTCCTGCTCAGGCTCCCGCTACCCCGTCCACAGACAAGAGTTTCCCCACTCTGCCGTCTCACCGCCCCTCCTCCCCATGCTGCAGGCACACCCCTCCCATAACACCGAGAGTAGGTACTGACCAGAGGGTGGGTTCTCCTTGACCGTGAAGGCCACTGAGTCCAGCCTGACCTATGCTGACATCATCAGCATGACCCTGTGCAACATGAAGAAGCGAAAGGATACCCTCCGGCAGCTGAACCTTCTCTACTGGAGTGAGTGGACCTACTTCGATGAGTACCTCAAGGAGCAGCAGGACACCTTCCTCAGGTATTTGGGGGCCTCGGGGGAGCGGCAGGGTTCCAGCACTCTCTTCTGTAGCATCAGGGGACTTCCTCGTTGCGGGGCCAGCCCTCTAGCATCTTGAGCGCATTGAGCTTTCTTATGGTCAGAATGTGAACTCCACAATAACAGAAACCAGATTATTGTATTTGAACACCGACTGGCTTTTAGATGATATTAAGGAATTCCTTTTATTGCTGTGTCCCCTTTGAAAGGAGATTGTAATAGTTTTGTAGTTATTTTTAAGGGGTCGTCTTAAAGACGTACTTAAGTATTTATGGGTAAAATGACATGGTGTCTACGATTTGCTTTAAAATAACCCGTTTGGGGTGGGGACGGGGGGCAAAGGGAGCAACATATGAGTCAGGATGGACCTTCTGTTGGTAACTGTTGAAGTTAGAGAATGGGTGAGTAGTGTTCATTGTACTACTTTCCTTACTTTTATGTGTAAACTTTATATGTGTCCAAATTTTAAATGTTGTTTTAAATGGTAGACATAAACTGAAGGCGACAACTGTCGATGTAGAACATTACCTGTAGATGGGCCAGGGCCCTTTTGGGACATCAGTCACACTCGGTTCCCCAGGGGAGCACATCAGTGGGCGCGCTCGCCCCGAAGTGGGACGGACTGCAGCGCCAGGCGCCGTGGCCTCGTTCTCTGGGAGTCAGGTCCCTTGGTCTGCCCGGGGAGGCCTGCTTACCCCCTGCACGCTGGGGACACCCCCAGTGGTGCCCACGGAGTGGGCGTGGGCGTGAAAGGAGGTGCCTGACTCAGCGCCTGGCTCGACCTGGCAATGACAGAACCTGGGGTTGTGGGGAGGATGGTGCCACCACAGGTTGGTGACCACCGGGTTCTCCCCTCAGGCCGAGGAAGAGCCAGTTTGCACCTGCAGGTGGCGCTGTACCCAGCATCCTACTCCTCTCAGATATATATTTATTGCTATTTTGTCCACTTTGAACACTCATGACCTGCTTCTTCATCAAGTAAATGTGCACTCACACTTCAGAAGTCAGCTGATACATTCATTACCCAAGTCAGCGCTCCCTGTTCAGTGTACCCCAACCTTACCGAAACATGGCCAACATGTATGGAGCCCTCCCTGTGTGCCAGCTCCTGACCTGCCGTAACCCCATCCCCTCCCCAGCCCTGGGCTCTGTTACCACGGCGCTGAGATGAGTACACTGGTGCGGAGAGGTCCACAGTTTGCCTGAGGCCACACAGCAGGCCAGAGCCCAAACTTGAATTCAGCTTGCCCTCAAAACTCCCGCTCCAGCCTTCCTTCAGACTGGGCAGTGCCTCACCTCTCTCCCTAATTTGGCTATGTGCTCCTTGAGCTCAGGGACCACCGCCTTCCTCTCTGGCCCCAGGGCTGACAGGACCCCTGGCGCACAGCAACGGCCACGCTCTCGGCTCAGTTTCTCTGCACAGATGCAGTGAGTGACTATAAACATTGGCCTCTCTCTGCAGACAAAGGTGAGAGAGGGAAGATCGTGCTGGCTCTTTAGTCTTTTCTTTGTGTCTTTGTGATTTTTCCACAGGGAGGTGAAGAACGTAGACCAAAGAGAAGCAGAGAAGAAAAAGGCAAACCATATGTTCATCCACCCTTCAATCCTCAATGAGGGGATTAAAAAGAAATCTAGAGGAAGCATTCAGAGGGAGACTGCATTCCTTTTAAGGTTGGTTTGAAAAAATACCAGAGGAAAAGTAGGTATGTAAGTGAACAATGGAAGAACTCTTAGCATATGGAAAAGAATACCTCAAAGTTCACTCACTTTTATGTGTGACTCAGTCCGTTCTCATTTTATTTTTTATTATTAGTGGTAGTAGAAAGAGGCACCAATGATTCTATACTCCCTATGTGACAAGCATTTGTCCTTTATAAACTGTGTCGGTCAGAGCTCTTTGGTTGCAAGGGCCCGGAAAGCAGCTCCAAGGAGCTTGAGCAGAGGGACAAGCTAGTGGCTTCAGTAACCAGGCAGCCCACAGACAAGCGGCTGCGGACACTTTGGCCCGAAGGGCTCCGTGATATTTCCAGGCTCGCTCTCCCTCCCTGTATCGCCCTCTTCGCATCTGCTGGCTTATTTTTGAAGCTGCCCCTTTTCCCAGAGAAAGAAAGAAGACCAGAGATAAGTCTGTCTTAAAGGCAGAGTTACACTCCTTTCCAGCCTCCAGGCACCAAACCTCATCAAAGTCTCTGCTTGCTCTGCTTGGGCCATGGCCCGCCCGCCCGGTCTGCATCAGCACTGTGCGCAGAGAGAAGCCGCACTGTGTCAAGCCAGGCCTGAGAGAGCAGGGCACGGTCAATGACGTGGGGTGGAATGGGTGACGTGCCATCGGACAAAGACGTCGTTCCCCCTCTATTTTATTTGCATCTCATCAAACCCTATTAAATAACATCACTCCCATTTTACTGAATAGAGAACGGAGGTACAGACATGCCAAGTAAACATTGACTAAAGACCTTCTACACCAGGTGCTTAGGATACAAAGAAATAAAAAAGTTAAAAGTTCCTGCAGTCTGGAAGGAGTAAGAAGATATGTAAATAGGTGACATGCTACAAGTTGCGTAGGTCCTAAGAGAACACTTCAAAAGGGAACACAGAAGGGAGTGGTCAGCGCTGCTGGTTTGCTGGGTTGGCAAAGAATGAATGGGCTGCTACCCTGGCCAACTTGTAGAGCTGAGTTACCAGCCTGCCCCTGCGTCTGGCTGGTCAGGGAGCGAGGGAGAGCTGAGGAGGGAACGCAGGGGCCTCGGGGGGTCTCACAGGCCACACCTGAAGTCAGTGCTGTGCTGTAGCCCAGAGGTGGCCATCCAGGAGTCTCCTGTACAGAAATTTCCATCTTCAGCTCTGGAACTTACCTCCATTCTTCTAAATAACATGCTTACGTTGTCTTGATTTTTTTTCCTTCTGTGACATACTCCATTGGTCATTTCTTCCAGATTGTTAAGAGCTGTCAGAAACTCAGCAGCATTGTTTTCCATATTCTCAAAGGTATCTCATAAATTCTACGTATATTCGAGTAGACAGTGCAGTCGTCACAAAGGTAGATGCGGTTTGCTGCTTGCTCCTTTCTCTCCACCGCGAGCAGATGCAGACTTCAAAGGTTAAGAAAAAGTTGTGGTGGAAGATCCTAAAAGTGGGGAGACATTCTATTAATTTCTCCTCCTTCTTTCTTTTCTCTTTCTTTTTTTTTTTAATTTTGGCGTTCTTCTCAGGCCCTCATCCCCCCCCCCCGCCTCAACTGGTGTGCTCCAGGTCTGCTCACAGTTCCTGTCTGGGAGCCTTTCACACCATCACCCTTGGACTTGCCTTCTAACTTGACTCGGTCGGAGTCTCTTGTTTCCCAGGTCACGTGTCTTTTTCCTGCTTATTTCACTTCCTCATTTTGCTGGAGTGCACCTTCTAGTAGTTCTTCAAGAAAAGGTACATGGGAAGGTTTTCTTAGTCATTACCTGTTCAACACGACTTCGCTCTTGATTAATATTTGACAGACGTTTTGCTGGGAATAAAATTCTAAATTAAAAGTCCATTTGGCACAGAATTTTGAAAAAAAATTTTCTTACCTTTTAGCTTTCGTTGAAAAACGTGATACCATTCTGATTCCCATGGCCTTGAATGTCCTACGTCCTACTTTTTTCTGTGGAAGGTTTTAGCGTATTGTCTTTATCCCTAGTGGTCTGAAATTTCACAATCATGACCTTGGGGTCAGTCTTTTTCTTACTGTTTCACTGGGATTGGGAACCCTCAGACTGGAGAGTAGTACCCTCCAATTCTAACGATTTTTATTATTTAATTATTTCTCTCCCTTTATTTTCCTAGCTCTGGTTTTCTGGGTTATACTCGGTTATCGGAGCTTCCTGGACTGATTTTCTAATTTTCTTATCTTTATTCTTCTGTTGGCATCTGTATGAATTTCTGTCTGCATTTTATCTTCCAACACTTCTTTTCATTTTAAAAATTCTACTCCATTATGAATTTCCTAGAGTCTGCTCTTATATTTTGGCTGTTCCTTTTTTATAGCAGTCTCTTCTTTTTCATGGATGTGATATTTTCATCTATAACTGAGGATATTAATCTTTATTTTTTTTAAGATTTTATTTATTTATTCTTAGAGAGAGGGAGAGAAACATCAATGTGTGGGAGAATCTTTATTTTTTTAAGGTTCTTCTGACTCCCATATTATTTCTATGGGTATCTTCTTGGGCATTTTTGGGGGGCGGTTCTTGTTGTTTATTTGCCTGTTTTGAACTCTCTTTTTCATCTTGGAGTTTTTCCTTAAATTCTAGATGATCCTGGGCTGTCTTTATACGTAAAAGCTCTAAAAAACTGACAGTGGAAGTAAGAATCAGAGGCGTGGCTTCTCGGTGTGTGGGCTCGCTCTCTTTTTGGCAATAGGAAAGCAAGCCAGCTTTCTCTCCTGAGACCCTCAGGTACCAGCATCTGGTGGTTTTCTCAGCAGCAATTCGTTTTCGTGGAGAAGACTCCTCCAGTCGTTTGCCTGGAGAGGGGCGTATGCCTGGCGGTAGGCATTCTGGAAACAGAGGAGAGAAATGGGGGAAGGGATCCTGCATTTGGTAGACAGACTTCCACTGAACTTTATTTTCTACTAGTCTAGTATCCTCAGGCCTATGAAGTCAGTTTGTTTTCATTTCTCTGGAAAACAAAAGCAAAACAAACTCTTCCTAGCCCTTGCATTCCTTCCTCAGGGACCCTCATAGTCCACCACGTTGGCTGCCGGAGTTCCAGCCCACGGTCTGTTTTCCAGACCAGCCACTCTAACAAGGAAAAGGAAGAAGAGGGCCAGCCCCGTTCTCGCTGTCTCTGTCTCTGTGTCTGTCTGTCTCTCTTTCTAAAAATCCATCCATCAATCAATCAATCACTAAGGAGAAAAAAGCAGTGATGAGGGGGAATATCCTTGCCTTGATTCGGACCTTAGTGGGAAAGCTTCAGGCTGTTCACCATTAAGTTTGACATTAGCTGCATTTTGTTGGTAGATATGCTTTATCAAAATGAGGTAGTTCCCCCTGTTTTTAGTTTGCTGAGTTTTTATCATGAATTGTTGGATTTTTAAAAAAAGATTGTATTCATTTATTTTTAGAGAGAGTGGAAGGAAGGGAGGGAGAAATAGAGAAATATCAATACATGGCCACCTCTCACATGCCTCCCGTGGGGGACCCAGCCCACAACCCAGGCATGTGCCTGATCGGGAATCGAACCGGCGACACTCTGGTTCTCAGGCCAGCACTCAATCCACACTGAGTTAAAATATTAAATTTTTAAAAACATTTTATGTATGTATTTTTTAGAGAGAGGGAAGGGGAAGGAAAAAGAGAGGGAGAGAAACATCAATGTGTGGTTGCCTCTCATGCCCTCCCTACTGGGAACTGGCCTGCAACCCAGGCATATGCCCTGACTGGGAATCAAACCACGATCCTTTGGTTCACAGGCCTGCACTCAATCCACTGAGCTACACAGGCCAGGGGTCCTTCAACTACTTCTTAATCAAGCTAGCCCCTTAAAAGCCAGCTCAGGTGCCACCTCCAGGAGTTCTTCCCTGACTTGCCTGCCCAGGGCCCCCACTATGTGCCCTGTTCTTTTCTGATTTCACTCCTCAGAGCACAGTCCAGGCGTAGGTTTGCTTGTCCAGCTCCTGAGATTGCAGGTTTGTTCTTGAGGTTTGGAATCCTGTCCTAGGTGACCTTGTTTTCCCAGAGCCGAGTCCGGTGCCCGACACCCAGCAGGGCTTCGGTCGCTGTTAGAAAATGAATGAGGAAGTGACTGTGGTGTATTCAACACTCCGCTTTAGTTGTTTGCGATTGCCAGCGTTATTGACTGGTTTGTAAACCTTTTCTTTCCACACCCATCAAGATGCCAGTGAAAACTTCGAAGAAATCACCCTGAATTTTTTGAGATGATTGCTGTTGATGTCTCTTTTGTTTCCCCACAGAAAGCAAAAAGCAGAGAAAGAGAGACAGAAGTTGAACTACTCTCCCGTCCCACTTTCAAGCCCCGATAAACTCTCTTCCCTGGAAGTAGAAAGCTCCAAAAGCATGTCTGATGTTTTCGATTCCAGGTAGGTAGAACGACAATAGGAGAAAAAAAATTGCGGCCAAAGACTGAAAAATAAAAATAACGATTCCCAGGATAGAGGAGAGAGTTCATTAGATTAATAATTTTTCCTAGGCTGAGTGAAAAACAGGAGTGGGGAGTTTTTTGCATGGGCAACAACATTTATTTATGCATTTACTGTTTTATCTATTATTTTATTTAAAATGTTATAACTAACAATATTAAATTATAACACGATAATAAGGGTTATCATTTATTAACTGGTTACTCTGTGCCAAGCATTAAGCTAAATACTTTAGGAACATGACCTCATTGTAACCTTTATTTATTATTATTTTTAAAGATTTTATTTATTTATTCTAGAGAGAGGAGAAGGAAAAAGAGAGGGAGAGAAACATCAATGTGTGGTTGCCTCTCATGCACCCCCTACTGGGGACCTGGCCCACAACCTAGGCATGTGCCCTGACTGGGAATCAAACCGGTGACCCTTTGGTTCGTAGGCCTGTGCTCAATCCACTGAGCTACACCAGCCAGGGCTCATTCTAGTCTTTATACCAGCCACGTGAGGTGGAGATTATCTAGTGTGTTTTATATAGCAGCAAGCCCAGGTTCAGAGAGGTTTCAGAAGTTCCTCGCTATAGACACTGGGTAAATAGCAATAGCTAAGACACAGTTCCTATTTTCAGAGGGCTTATGATCTGGTAGAGAGAAGGCAGGCGTATCAACAAATAAATGCTGTAAGTTCCAGAGCTGCTATTTGACAGAGGGCACAAAGGATGCAGCAGCCTGGAGCCATGCAGAGACACTTTTTAAAAAATATGTTTTCACTTTTTAAAAAATATATTTATTGGTTTTTTAGAGAGAGAGGAAGGTGAGGGAGGGAGAGAGAGAGAAACATTGATGTGAGAGAAAAACATATGTACCCTAATGGGATTGAACCAGCAACCTAGGCATGTGCCCTGACCGGGAATTGAACCTGCAGCCTTTTGGTGTATGGGATGGCATTCCAGCCAGCGGGGCCACATCCGCTTTCCAGAAGTGGTGTGTCTTGACCCAAGTCAGGTGTTTGCCAGGCCGGAGGCAGGGGATGAGAGAAGAGGCTGGCCTTCTCGGTAGGTGGGGCAGTGGAGCCCAAGGCTCAGAGGCAGGAGGTCGAGCAAGGGTGTGAGGAGCTTCCTGGAGAGGCGAGCCTGGAGAAGGTCACGACCTGGATAGGTCATGAAGGGATGTGCGTGAAGCACTTCATTTTCTAAGTCACCGAGAGCCATTGAAAGATACTCTACGGGGAAGCCGTGTGGTCATATTTGGATTTTAAAGGTCCTGATGGCAGGTGGAGGTTTTCACAAGGGGTGTGTGAATGTATGTGGGGGGCTTTGCCTAGTCTCCCGTGAATATTTACCTTCACGTGGAACCCTGGCTGTACCTCTTGGTCAGTGGTCCCCAAGTTTTCTTGATCTTGTCTCTCTCTCTCAGTAAAAAAACATTGAGGGGCATCCAGCCCCTAATAATACATTAATTATTTAGAAATTACATCTATATTTCTATACTAGTCTAGTATGTATACTATGAAACATACAGAAAATGGGAATTAAAAAGGATAAGAGAACCATGTATAAACAAACTCCAATACCTTCTCCTTTATAATGGCCCCGTGACGGACCCACGTCGTGTCAGGGATGGCCGCTGTGGACGGGCCCCAGGTTCAAATTCATCAGGTAAAGGAGTCCCTGTCCAGTTTCCCCCACGGGAAGAGATGGAGCAGTAGGAGGAGCTTTAACTGTAAAAGGATCTGGGTTTTCCGATCTTCGCTCTGCCCCCTCTGTGACTTCAGGTCAAGTTCCCAAAGTTCTCCTGCCTGGTTTCCCTGTCATGAAACATGTGGACGGTTGTCGTGTGTGAAAGAGCCAACCCACAGAAAGAGCCCGGCATAGAAACTGCCAATATTAATAATCTTATTTTTTTCCTAAAACTTCTTACGTTCCTTAGTCCAGGAAGCCTTCGAGCATGCCTGAGAGCACTGGCCAGCCCAGCCCAGAGGGACTCCCGGGTTCCCCCGGCCCTGGGCCAGCTTACCGGTTAGGGCCACGTCCATATCCTGCTCACTCACCGCTGGGAACTGAAACGCTGAAGCTTGAGAAAACACACCAGTTCTTACCCACAGGAAGGCGCCTCCGAGCTGAAATCTGCAGAAATGCTACCACCCCTCCCACCCTGGCCCTCCTTCCGAGGCCTGCTCCTGCTGCTTCGTCAGAGTCAGGGCAGAGGATGTCTCTTCCTCCAGGAAGCTTTCCCTGATACACACACTGAAGATCCTCTAAGCTCTCAGACTTTTGTTAACCTGGGCCCAAAGCAGTGCAAGAAACTGCATTGGAACATTCTGGACTGGGAGATTTAGAGCAGGCCCATTTTGGAGAAAGCGGTCCACAGTTGTTTCACCAGGTCACTGCTCTAGGGTGGAGGAAGAGGCAGGCATCAAGCGCAGATGGACTGAAGGGTGAAGAAGCAGGTGCTGGCACACTCAGGGCTTTTCCTGAGCTCACGGCCTCGTTCTCCCATCTGTCGGGGACGAGACAGGCAGAAGTCACAGCGGAAGCCCATAAAAATGCTATCATTTTAAAGTCTGGTACCCAGTAAAGGATTATTGAGTAGTACAAAATATGAATTTTTAGCACATCGGCAAAGTTTGATATCTTAAAGTATCCCATAATTTGTTAAGAAATCACAACTAATATTTTTCTTAACTATAACTGTTACTTATTCATTAGTTTTTATCACCTTGCACAGTGGCACACAGCAGGGTTTTCCACAGCTGGAATTGAGTCAGTGCTCATTTTGGCCAGGTGCTCACTCTGTTCCAAGCATGATCCCTGTGTTGTGTAGTTGTCACAGCATTCCTGTGAGATAACGAGATGTCTTGTCCTCATTTTGCAGTGGAGGCAGCCCGTGCACGGAGAGGCTTAGTGACGACTGCTCCCCGGGCTCTCTTGTTTGGTAAGCAGTTTTAGACCCCAGGGCCCAGCCGTGGCCTAACTGTTCTTAAGATAAGGCTTAAGAGGTAAGCCTAATGTGAAGAAAGTCTTGTCAGCATTTTGGGAGGCAATGGAATCTTCCAGGTGAGGAGTAGCTCACGCACACTATTCTTTTTAACATCCATTTTACGGTGGAAGGGGAGACCAGCCAGTCCAGTTCACTTTAACAAGTACTCGTTGCTCTTTCCTCCGCCCTGAACGTGTTACAGACACGTGTTCGTCTGGCTGATTCTTACTTGGCCCTTAAAGCCCAGCTCGGCCGTCACTACCTGTTTTGTAATCTGCTTTATCGACCATGCTCCACCGACTAGGTCTGGAAACGTCTGTATTCCTTGTTCTCCTGTAAGTCTTCCAAGTTCGGGGACTTTGTCCCACTCAGCACTGAATATCCTGCTCCCGCTGCTATGGCTGGCACATAGTAGGGATTCAGCAAATCTGTAAAATGGTGATGATAATAGTATGCACAGCATAAAGCTGTTATAGGAATTAAATTGGTTAATATTTGTAAGACGCTTAGAATACTGCCAGATGCAAATAACTAAATATCTATTAAATTAACCAATTAATAGTTCTACAAAGCTTGTTACAAAAGACTGCACTCCCCTGGACCTCCTATCCCATTCCCCAGAAACAACACTTTCTACTTTAACTGATTGTTTTAGTATGTGTTTTCCTTTTTAATGTCTAAATATCACGCTGCTCTGCTCCTTGATTTTTATTTTAGAGGAAGAAGGTTTTTATTCCAATGCGGAATGATCTGGGACAATGGGGGACTCCCCATCTCAAAGCTCATCTCCTCCACAAAACCCAGCTGTCCTCAGCAAGACCCAAACAAAAGGCAGCGCCCAGAATGCCTGTTCCACTTTTAAGTACTGTCCTTTGGGGTCCGAGGCAGCTTCTCAGTGGTCACCCAGGCAGCTTATCTTGTTTTCAGCTGCTGTTCCGCTTCAGTCCCCCTCCCTGGAGGTTGCGTGTGGAGCCAGTGCTGCCACTGGCCATGCGGCTTCTGGGCCACAAGGTCGCATGCTCCCAGGCTGGCGAGCACACGAATGCTCCACCAGGGCAGCAGGAGAGAAGGACTCCCTCCCAGAGGCGAAGGGGGCACATGACGGGCACTACAACGTCTGGTCCGAGTGCAGGTTCCGAGCAGCGGCCACAATCGAGAGCTGCTCCTTGATTTTTCATTGTTAGACCTGATCTGTCGAGGTCTCACTAGGAAGGGTGAGGGCCAGGCACTCTCTCACATGCACACACTTCCTGTGCCCCGTGCCCCCGATGTGTTTCTGTCGTGACTGTGATTGGATCGTTAATCAGCGTTGTTACGCCATCAGTGCTGTGACTATGCGCCATGGAGTGCACTATGGTTATTTTTCTTTTTTCTTATGCAAAACTGTTTGATATCCTGTAACTAAGTCTCTTTTTAAATCAGCCCAAGTTCTCATTTTTTTTTATGTACTTATAATTTAGCTCCAAATTCTCCCTTGCCTCTGTAAATCTCCTCCCAGTCCATTCGGACACTTCATGTAGTCTACCAGTTCACCTTCTGACCTGCTCACTCTGGGTGGTTGATTTCTAGGCTCTTCATGTAACCTTGGGGATTCCTTCCTTCCTTCTCTTGATCACACTGGTTTTTAAACCTGTTTCTATTTGTTTCTTTACGATTCATCCATAGAGAGGTCAGCACGAAGTTGAAACTAATGCAGAAAAATGAAGCGTTCTTGCTTAGCCCCTCACCTTCCAGCTCACCCGGGGGAACCCTAGTCCAAGAGTTGGGAGAACTGGAGGGAGGAAGCCTGCACTCGTCGTTGGGTTTCATCTAAAGCAGGAACAGCAAGGCAAACAAGAAGAGAACACTGCAGCACATCTGGTCACTCCCAGTCTGTGGGGCAAAGAATAGTACAGCGCACTCCTACCACGGGCGGAAGTCGGGATGCAAACTGAAGTTAATTCACCTCATTCATTCACGCAGTTACTTAGTAATTCTTTCATTCACTTGTTTATTAATAACACCACGGAACATATAATATTGTGTAACGTAATAATCATAGGAGACATACTTTATTGAGTACTTACTTGTACCGAGTGCTCTGTTAAGTCCTTTTTATTTAATTTTTTTTAAATCCTCATCCAAGCACCTTTTTTTTATTGCTTTTAGAGAGCGAGAAAGCGGGGGAGAGAAAGAGATGTCGATGTGAGGGAGAAACATCAGTTGGTTGCCTCCAGTATGGACCCCGGACCCCGACAGAAGATAGAACTCCAGACCTTTTAGTGCACAAAACAAGACTCCCACCAGCCGAGCCATACCACCAGGGCGACGTCCTCTTTAGACATCATCTCCCTTAATTCCCCCAAGATGGCGCTGTTACCTGCATTTCTCCCACCGGGGCTTGGAGAGGTTGAGCCATATTCATTCAGTGTCTGTTGTGTATCCTGCCTGCACTTGTTCTGTGGTTGCAGGGGTGAATAAAGACCCAGTCCCTGACCTTACGGGGCTCACAGTCTGGAAGACGGGGCAGGATGTATAAACTAAGAATGCATTAATACTTTGCTAGAGGTCTGTGTGGAATCCAAGAAGAGCCCAGCGGAGAGAGACTTCAACTAAGGCTCAGAGGTACAGGGGCCAGTGTGCAGAAGGATGTGCAGCTGGGCTGAGAGGTTCAGCCAGTGTCACTTTGGCCTCATGGCACAAGGAGTGACCTGTTCTGGGTGAGAACAGCCTGCTTGGCACAGCCAAAAGGGAGGAAACCATGCCAGGGGCTGTGTGCCTCAACCAAGAAGCAAGTGCATTCTTGGGACCTACGGTGTCTCCCAGGGCATATGGCCCTTCACCTGAACCTGAGTGTCACTCTTGGTGACCACCCCTGGAGATACTACCCAGGTAAAGAGGTGCAGGATGGGTGGTAGAGAAGGAGCCCAAGCTTTGGCCAAAAAAAATTCAGGCCTTTGAGTCCCTGCCCTGCTTTGTAACGGATGTACGACCTCAGGCCCAGAAGCGCTGTGCCTTTCTCAGCTCATGCTCTTGAATACGGAGAAGAGTGCCTGCCTGTCAGGGAAGTGTTGTCGTGGAGATTAAGTGATAGAATTTATGCCAGGTTCCTGGCACAGCATATTTCACTTGGCAATTGCTACCAACTACTATTATTTTTGTTGTTGTTATCATTGCTATTGAAAAGTGTGCTTTTCTGAAACCAGGACATGCGGAGCACCTGCCATGCATAAGGTGCCGTATGCCTTAGGTAACCAGAGCAGTCCTTTTCTCCCCTTTGTTACCTAAGCCACAATCAACTCTCTCTCTCTCTCTTTTCTTTTTTTTTTTGAGAGTACATTTACTAAAGCTGGGACAGTGAAACAAGGAAGGGCTTAGGGCAGAAGAAGCAACAGGAGAGCCCAGGCAGGGCTGCTCGGCTCACCGAGAGGCCAGAGAAAAGGGGGCCTTGGAGAGAAGTTCAGGGGGTTAGCCCCGGAGGAGCTGCTGCTGCCCATGGCTCCCCTGCTTGCAAGTCTCAAGGGGACCCTTAGAGTTTAGGAGATGCTGCCTTTCGGGGAGGAAGAGGAGAAAGGGAAAGGTGCAGGCACGCTCCCCAGAGGGAGCCGTTTTCTCCTGAGGAGCCACGTGCGCTCTCCTGTTTATGGGCCTTTTGCCTATTGCTGCTTCAGTACCTGGATACCCCTTCTCCCTTTCCCCTCTTAACTCCCAACATTGCTAACTCCTGCTCCTCCTCCAGGAAGCCTTCCCGGGAACACCACCAGCAAGGTTGAAGTATGTGCCCCTCCTGCTCCCACAGCCTTTCGTGCACTCCCATCGTGAGCAGTTCCCACAGCGGGTGTACTTACCTGCTCACCTGTCCCTGCCACTAACTAACCCCTACTCAGGAGGAAGGCCTCCTGGTTTTCGATATCCAGGGTAAATTGCATTGCCCTCTTTCAAGACGATCTTTCACGTAGTGCTTGGGTTCAAGATCATCCTTGCATGGATCACTTCTAGAAATTCCTGAGGACTCCTAACCATAGGCCTCTCAGGAAGGTCAAAATAAAAGACCTATTTTCATTCTTTATAAATTATGGGGAAGAATTTTTACCCTTTATAAAGGGAGGGGCAGAGAGCATCAAAGGGAAACTAACATTTAAAAAGCATTTACTGTAATGTGTGATAAAGCAAGTGAGTGACTGTGATACTCCAGTCCTGTCATTCCCAGTGTTGCTGTGACCGAGTATTCTGAGCATGGAAGGAAGGAACTCCAGATGTTACATGAGAAGAGATAGGGTCCTGTGGTCCTGATTTTTAATTGATTATGTGTATTGAGGGTATGTTTTGTCTTTAAACAAACAGTTGCCTAAGGAAGGGTGGCGGGGGTGGTTGGGGAGGGAAGGGGAGAATGGAGGGAATTACAAAGAACCCTGAACAACTTTTGGGGTGATGGATAGGTTCACTGTCTTAATTGTGGTGAAGGGTTCACAGATAACAGACACACTATACACCCACATTTTTTATTTAGATTTTATTTATTTATTTTTACAGAGAGGGGAGAAAGAGAGGGAAACATTGATACGTGAGAGAAACATCAGTTGGTGCCTCTCGAATGTGCCTCAACTGGGAACCAAACTTGAAACCCAGACATGTGCCCAGACTGGGAATGGAACCGGTTATCTTTCAGTTTGCAGGACAGTGCCCAATCCACTGAGCCACACCAGTTAGGGCTGTACCCACTTTATATTTTTTAATTTTATTTATTTTTAGAGAAAGGGTAAGGGAGGGAGAAAGAGAAGAGAGAAACACAGATGTGCGAGAGAGACATCAATCAGTTGCCTCTCGCACGCCTCCCCGCTGGGGACCTGACCGGAAGCCCAGGCATATGCCCTGACCAGAAATCAAACCAGCGACCTTTCAGTTTGCAGGCCAACACACAATCCACTGAGCCACATCAGCCAGGGCAGGGCTATACCCACTTTAAATATGTGCAGTTTCTTTTGTGTCACTTATACCTCAATAAAGCCACTTTTTAAATATGGACCAATTTAGCAACAGCCCAGAATGTGGTCCTGCAATACAACTCGCACAGAAAAGATCCAGGGATCCTTGAAGTGTCTGGCTCCAGGTCAAGGGAAGGCAATCATGAGATGAACGTGGAACACCTTGCCATAGAGGAGAGTCTTGGCAGAAAGACTTGGGAGCCAACTTAGGATCCCAGTGGCTAAAGATGGGACAATTTAAGCATTCATAATAATAATTGCCATGGATGGAAGCACATCAAACATGTTTTCACCCATACATTCATATTATTACTTTAAGACAATTAATAGAGCCCTGGCTGGTGTGGCTCAGTGGATTGAGTGCTGGTCTGTGAACCAAAGGGTCCCCAGTTCGATTCCCAGTCAGG
>PVKM010007634.1:20387-40966 GCA_004027735.1 Carollia perspicillata | reverse complement strand
TAGTGAATTCTGTATTTTGTGACAGCTTGAACTTTCACCAACTTTAGTAACACTGCTCATCATTGTCCCAGGTGATAATAAATAGAGATGCGATCACCAGTCCTTTGAAACCGAGGCACTGCAGGGGAGCTGTGTGATGCAGCGGGGAAGGTTTCCTGCACTCACCCTAGACCTCACGGCGGATGCCAGCTTCCTGACCTCGCTGAACCTTAGTGTCCTCTTCTGCAGAGGAAGGCAGTTAGAGAACCACCTTGGATGCAGGAGGAGTTCCAGTTCATACGTTTATACTTAATATCCTCATATTTAAATCGATCATATTTAAGTATAAATAAATGAATACTGTAAGGTTTTACTTGCTTGCCATCTGGGAAGTTCTTGGAACATAATAAGCACTTGATTAATTCTAATCACTTGAAATATAAATAATGTTAATATTCCTTCAACCTTACTATTTTTTTATTATGTCCTTTAACATAAAAAAGAGCTAAGACTCGAGGAAGAAGGACTTAACCTACATCTTACAAGTCACAAAACATGGGTGCAATCACAGATAGTTTCATTTATGTGTAAATGTTCTTTTCCTACTCGGTTCCTCATCGGGATCCAGCACCGAATTTATTTTCCACCCGAGGATGCTAGATATTACTTCCACACACCTGTGATTACCATCTCTGCCCAAACCCACAGAATGTCTCTGGCAACCTGCTCAGATTGCAGCACATAAATTGTAAAATAGGTTACAAGTAAGTATAGCATTCAGTCATCTGGCACCTCATTTAGGACATTAGTATATTCACAACACTAAGTATTGTCTTTTCCCAGGTTAGTTCTTTTATATTTCATTGCACTCAATCGTCATGAATATACACTGTTAAAAAATACCCTATACATTGAATAAGGTTTTCTTAAACTTACGACAGACCATGTTTTGATTAAATCATAACATGCCAAAAATATAAGAAGAGTGTGTGTGTGTGTGTGTGTGTGTGTGTGTGTGTGTGTATTTTAGGTAATTAACAGTTGGAATTAGAGATGAACAGCACTTCCTCCCCCTGACCAGTTGGCTAGTGATTATAACTGGTATTTTTGTCCTGGACAGTTTTTCCCATCAGTCTTTCTTACAGAAACCCACAGCGACTGCATCCATTCGGCTGCTGTAATTCATCCGACTTCATGTAAGGACTACAGAAGGTGACATTGAAATTAGAGAAGAAAAACATCACTGCTCAGGGTTTGAGGCCCCACTGGTATTCATCAAAGGGGGTGTAACTAGATATTTTCATAATAATTGATACGAGTTTAATAAAAAGATGTTTCTTCTTCTTGCTATAAAAATTCTCCAAAATGTGTTGCTTTTTGATAGTTCTCACATTTTTAGCATGCCCGTATTTTTTTCTTATCTTCCGTTATGATACTGACAAAGCTGGTCCCCAATTCTACATCTTCAAAAGCAAAGATTATCGAATTGGTCGCGGAAGCCACAGTCCAGTCTGCTATTCTCTCCTCCCTGAGACAGACGAGTCAGACAGAGCTTTGAATTAGGTTTGGAACTATTATGATGAAAGTGTTTGCCCTCAATTAAGTGCCAGCTGTGGCTCAGAAGAACAGAAGACTCCATTTGTAAGAATCTTCTCTCCGAGGCACTCTGCTAGGTATTGAATGAATGTCATCGTGAATCCTGAGACACCCTCGCCGATTAGGTGTGACTGTCCCCATTTCATAGGGACAAAAACTGAAGATATGAATCATTAAGCTACATCTCAGTTTCACACAGTGGAGACATAACAGAGCTAGGAATTCATCCTGGATGTGCTTATTTGACTCAAAACCTACGTGACTGTACACTGTCTGTAGAAGACAGTGTGTATTTTCTGCTCTCTCTGGGTTGATGCTGCAGATCAGCCAGAGAAGACTGCAGACTTGGCAGTGGAGGCGGAAGGAACTCTGAGAGGAGCCTGAGCTAAGGGAAGAGCAGCAGGAACAGAAACCCTGGGACGGGAGGGACGGGAGTGCACACACGTTCATGTGTCGGTCACACCTCCAGTGGACTGTGCGGTGTTTCAGATCTTTTTCACCAGGACCCTGTGAGAACATGAATTCACCCAGCATTGGAAGTCTAAACTAGCAGGAGCCTGATGAGCCACAGACAGGAAACAGCAAGGAGAGACAAGATGAAAAGGAGAATAATTTTTAAAAGATATTATTTATTTACTTTTAAAGAAAGGGGAAGGGAGAGAGAAAGAGAGGGAGAGAAACATCAGTGTGTGGTTCCCTCCCATGCACCCCCAACCAGAGACCTGGCTCACAACTCAGGCATGTGCCCTGACTGGGAATCGAACCAGTGACCCTTTGGTTCACAGGCTGGTGCTCAATCCACTGAGCCACACCAGCCAGGGCTAATTTTTATTCAGCATTTCTTCAGTTAACCTAAGAAATGTTAATAACCTATGTGTCAGGGGCCAGTGTAAACTTTTCAGGGCATTCTCATGTTAAATAACAACAATAAAAAACAAAATTAATACTAATTAAAATCAACAGGTTAAAAAAATAGAATACAATATAACCTGTTTTGGTGTAAATTTTAGATTAACCCACAAATAAACCTAAAGACTGTTACTAATATTTTATGTTATTTATTTTATTTTATTTTGTATGAATGAGTAATGGAATCATGTATTTTACGTCTTTTACTCTTCTAAAAATTTTCAGTATAGTTATATCATTTTTAATATGGAATAGTCATTAAAATAACTTTAAAATCCCACATTGTTAAGTGAGGGCTTTGGTTTAGGAGAATATTTCCATGTATTCATATTGTTTATGATTATTTCAACTTAATTTATCACTTATATTTTGATCTATAACTGCTCTTGGTTCAAACCAAACTCCTTCTGTGGCCCCAGCTTACTTCAATTGGAACTCCTTAAAGACAGGGCTTGCTGCACATGACAGCTGCTGGCCAATTACAAACTCCCTGGGTTCTCTGTTGTAAGTTGCCCCTCGAGGTAACTCATTCTCCCTGCGAGGCCCCGCCCACTGAGAAGTTCCCCACATCAGGGTCCAAGGACGGAAGCTAGGCCCGTGATGTGGTGGCTAATATGATGCTCCAGACGGGTCAGGGGCATCTCCCTTCTCTTACTGGGAGAAGCAACATAATGCAGAAACCACCTGCCAATGTTATCACACTCCCATGTTTTTAATAAGCCCAGGTGTGTTTTTATCGTAACGCTTTGTAAAAGCGTGTTCCCTTGTGAAAATAAATTTAAAATTGAAACCACAACTTCAGGAACACGTCACCTTGTCCAAAAACATGTAAACACAAGGAAAGACTGTGTTTCTTCTCTCTGTACAGACAGCAGCCTTGCAGAGTGGACAGACAGTGGGCTTTCGAGTTAGAGGAAACAAGATTGGAGACCCACCTGCCTCATCCAGCAACTGGGTATCTTAAATGCATAGGGTTTCAGAAACAAGCCGCTGGGCTAAGTGTGAACGTACAAGGGGTTAATTTGGGAAGTGAGCACAGGAAGCATGGGTAAGGAGTGGGGGAATGAGAAAGAAGAAGAAGGTAAGTGGATTAAAGATGCTTAGGGGTACAGGTATTATTATAAAGCAAATAGAGATCAATCACATTTAAAAAAAAACCTGAAAAATAGTAGAGAATGTGCCTGAGAACTATCCCACCGAAAGAGCGAGAGGGCTGGGTCTCATGCACTTGTTTCCAGCAGTCACTGGTGAAGAGGTTTCAAGAGATGGTGAGCAAGGCCTGTGAATGCTGCCTTGCATCGAGTCTGTGCCCCACGAGTTTTCGTCTCTATTTAGGGCACAGAGTGTGGCCCCTGCATGCTGTTTGAAGGATGCAATCAGCAGTGTTCTTCTTTCCTCCTCTAATTTGCTCCTCTTGGCCTGCTCACTTCTTTAAAATCTAACAACAATGTAAAAGCAAGCGTTTCCACTATTCCCAAAGTAGTACGTAAATAATGAATGTGTTTGCTCTTAATATCACAAAGATTGCTTCTTTAAAATGATCTAGGGAAGTAAAATTATTCTCTGTGTTACCACTAATCGTATCCAGTCATTATTAGATATGGGAAAAATTGATTTGCCGCTTAGAGTTTCACATTTGTCACCTGATATTAGAGTCAACAAATATAAAGCGCCCCCCTTTCAAGGTTCCATGAATGGCTCGTCACAGCGTAACTCAGTTTCCTCCACACAGTACTCCCAACAGTCAGTAGCAAGATGAAAGCTTCGAACCTACAGTAGATTATAATTTCCGTTCCACATTTAAATTATATGTAAGATCATTGTGGGATCTAATAGTCTCACAACCTGGGAGGTTCTGTCCTATTTTAAGCCTGAGAGTATCAAAGTTGATCAGTTCTTTGTACAATTAAAATTCTATGTGAATTCCAAGTGTGTAAGGTGAGAAAAATCGAGTTGGTTCAGTTTAAGTCGGTGTGTGGATCCATAACTCCACGCTGCAGTGTTTGAGGCACCCTACCTACTGAGCCCTGAGGCACATTTGAAGAACTCTTCAGCTCCAAAAATTCATTAAATGCTCCCTAATGAGTCCAGGTGGCTGGATGGGCCCACAGCCACCTGGAGGTAAGGCCAGGAGTGAAAAGTGGGCATCTGACTCCTCAATGACATTTCCCCCCAGTACTCGGGGCTCAGTGCACATAATTAGACCTGACACAGTTCTCTGGTGAAGCAGGTCCTATAAATCTTCTCCGTGGGCTCTCACAGCACAAATCACCCTGGGTTAGAACTGCTCCAGCAGGATTTAAAGGCAGGAAATGGCACCTTCCTTCACATTACAGCGAGGATGAATTGTTCCAGAAAGAGGTGTGCTGACTTAGATACGTGGTGTAACAGCATGCAGCTTCCTAACACGGCACGCCACAGAGACAAACTGCCAGAGAGCAGTCGCCAAAGAGAAAGGAGCACACTGTGTATGGAAGACAGAGAAACTGAGGCTACGTAAATGAGTGACGAGAGCTGTGATGACAGGCAAAGAGATCACCAGTGTATCGTGGTAGCCGATACATTAATGCCAAATACCAATACCAAATGCCAATACCAATGCCAAAGTGTTAGGCAAAATTACAATATTGTATATAACTATAATATTCTATTAATTATGACTTCAAAACTATTTATTGAGTTTGATGATTATACTCCTTAACCCTAAAATAGCAGTATAAGATTTTGGGGGTGTGTTCTAAAATTACTCCAAGGAGACTGATTTAGGTAGAAAGAAGGATATCAGATAAACAGTGTAAAACTCTTCCCATTTATTTTCTCTTCTCCTGAATGGAAACTTCACCTGTGTCTCAATAAAGTCCTGACTAAACCACAAAGTTTTGTCAGCAGGAGGTCAAGTACTTTTGTGTTAGCAGAAATCATCAACAATCAATATTCTTTTGTTGGTGGCTCGACCTTTTGACTTCTCACTAGTTTTATACAATTTAGCTCCCTACACTTATATAGAAAACATAAAACTCTGATTTTTAAGAATATTTTAAAATCTAAGTATCTCTGTCTATTACCAATAGTCTATATACTGTAGCACTACCATCTGTTTCTTAAATCTGTTTAAATTGAACTCACTGGATATAATTTGATATTTCTCTAGACTTGTCTATAGTGGAGAAATATGGATATTCTGATTATTCTGTATTTTTCAATTTCCTCATTTAATTAATTGTACAACTCTTTATTTTACTGTCCAGTTATTCTAATATTTGTTTTCCTAATTTTTCTTGAGACTGGAGTATGAGCCAGGCACTGAAAATATAGTGATAAGTAATATGAACATGTAACTATATTTATGTACCTTACATTTCATCAAACCAATTATTTTTGTTTTGTTTTGTTGCTAATATTACACTTTTAATTGATAGGGAGTCTATTTTGTGTGACTAGCCTTGCCAACTCTAATTATTCTGGCATCCTTGCAAATTTAGCTTTATGATATCTATTTTACTGGTATGAGACTGCAAACTCAGATAGGATAAGTGATGTGTATATAATAAAACTGGCAATTAATGACTAAGCTATACACGGATCTGAAGTCTTCTTGGCTGGCTAAAAAATACGGCACCTATCATATCACACTGATCTTAGAGGTTTCCAAGGGAGAGAAATGATAGCTAGATATTTCACAGACTGAAATAGGTACCTGCACTTTAGCTTGGAAATAAGAATACTTACAGATCACTACTGCAGTTCAAAGTTATGACATGGCATTAATGAGAGCGTTCCTCCATTTTTTAACTTTATTTTTATTGTTGACACTATTACAGATGTCCCCCTTTTCCCTCTGGCCATCGCCACACTGTTGTCTGTTTATAGAGCATACCTTGATGAAGTAAAAGTGCCTTTTTGGTGTACACCTCTGGGACTGCACGTCCCCCACCCCTGCTCGGCCCCATCCTCACACGGATGCAGCATTTAACCGCACCACCCCCATGCCACCCTGAATTTGATTCACCGAGACTTGTATGTCAATACTTATGTAAGTCGTTTCATTTCATTCTCACGAAAGTAATGTGAGAATTATATTAGCACCCCATCTAACAGATCAGGAATCACAGACTGTACCTGGCATGCCTGCAAGCATATGACTTTGTTCTTTCTAGAAATAGATACAAAGTAGAATCATTGGCTCTTATCCTCAGTGACCCGAAATCAGTAATGCCCTTTCCGTATTCATCAGTGTCCCCGAGTCTTAAATTCCTTACATGCCCTCTTCCGACTCATTAGCTCCCACCTGTCTCAATGGTCTTACTGTCAGACAGCAAATCCTTGCCCATGAAGCTGGGTGTTCCAGTCGTTCATTCAGCTTCCGTGTTGATTTGTGCTCCCCCATCTATAATCTTTTTTAAATTTTTTAAATTGTTTTATGGATCTCTTTTAAATGATGCTCTTACTCCAGACTGTTGAGCTACTGAAGTCTAGGAACTAACAACCCTTACAGATTTTTTTTTATTCTCAGTGCTTGATACAATGTGTAGTGTAGTGATTGAACTGAATAAATATTTTTGAATAAATTAAATGATGCATCTTTAATTCCCAATTAGTTGCATTCTCTGTTTTACAACACTCAATCATATTTTCTTATATGACCCCATTACAAGACATAGCCAGAGACCCCTCAAGACAAATAATAGTCATTTACAGAAAGATGGATTCAAGGGGGAAGGGTTCCATTGGACACTAAATTGCATTTTCGCATGTCTCAGAGAAGGGACTAGGGTAAGCCATTAAAAGAGATCACTTCATGTGAAGAAATCTACCAGTAAGGTATTGTCCTTCCACTTAACAAATGAAAAACTTAGGACTTTGCAAGTCGAGTTATTTCCAAGTTCCCGACAGGCCCGTGAATGGGAAGCCGAGATTCCCGCCCTGTGCTTTTCCCACTTTATTGTGCCGGTGGCCAGATCTGAATGAAGTTTAAATGTCCTATCTCCCCCATGACTCATAAAATGCCCAGTTCCACGATAGGCTGATTTATCGTGTGCGTCCAGGGAAGAGCCTACAGCGTAATAGACTATAAAAATGCAACCATTAAAAGTGACCGTATGTCCTCATTTTACAGATGAGGAAATGGAAACGGAGAGAGGATATGACTGCCGATTGATCATAAACAGAATTTACTGGACTCAGCTCTGATTATATCACTCTCTTCTTTAACATTATTCAATGGCTTCCCATTGAACCTCCAATGAAATGCAAACTCGTCACCATGTTTATGAGACACTGTCAGATTTTTTTCTTCCCTATTTTTCTGTGCAGCAGCTGGCTATTTGAGGATGGATTCAGGTAGCCTGCTACAACAACTTTTCATTTTCCTAGATTAAAGTTTTAAACATGCTGTCCATTCTGACTGAACTTATTTTCCTATGTCCCTTCCTACACACACAGCTGAAAAATACACTCCCACATTTGAAAAATACCTATTTGTACTTCAAAGTTCACCTTAAATGCCCTTTCTTGGTCAAACGAGATTACCTGCCTGGTTTATGTTCTAATACCACCTGTACTAAGTTTTTGCACTTGTCAAAATCAAAATCGGACAGTTATATATTTCTGTTTAAAGTATACATTCCTTTCTAAACAAGGATATCCGTAAGGAAATGGAGTATAACAAAATATTTTGAATGAGTGAATGTTAAGTTGAGATTATCAGCAGTGAAAAGAGATTTGATGGGTAAGTTCAATTCCTCATGGAACACCAATTCTCTCTGTAGGATGACTTCCCCGATATCACCTTTACATCAAAGACTTTTCTACAGCCACTTATTGCTACTTTTCCACCTACATTTGATGAATGTTGAAAAGTTTGAGCACCCTCCCAAGATTTGTAAGTCCAGAAATGCTTCTGAGGAAATTTATGTTTAGAATATTAAAATAATCATTTACATAAAAATATTTAAATAAAATCTATTTCTTATGTATTGTAGTATATTTCACTGAAATAACAAAATATTCTCAACATATAATATTGCAGTAGACTTTTAAAGTGTGAAACAGAATGAAATGAACATGGGACTTATGCCAATGGGCCAGTGTGACAGCTAATTTGCATAGATAAGGAAGGCCCAAACTCCAGTGTGATTTGTATCTTTGGAGGGTGATCTCAAATGAGACTGACAGTCACTTGGACTGCTCTTCTTCTCCGATGTCTTTATCTGCCTTCTTTGGGTTAGCTAAGAACATTGAACACCTCTACGTCAAGCCTATCTTTTCTTTCTAGTGTGACCATCCATTGTATAATTCTCATTTAACTGGCTCTCTGTCCTCTGCTATCAGGTAGGAATCTCAGTATGTCCTTTTCCATCCAACCTTTCATTCACAAGAAACCAGCCTTATTCCTAACAGATCACTGTCACAGGATTTTGTGTGTTAACCTTCACTTTCAGAATATTACAGCCAGAGAATGTCAGTTGCTAATGGACATCTATTTGAAATAATTTCATCTGCTTAATAATTTCACTTTACCAGACTATGATATCTCAGGTCTCAGGCAAAAGGCATTTGTAATTTAAAAAAAACAAGGTAAAAATGAGTATTTTCAAATTCCAACATTTTTTATTCAAATATATGTGCCTTTGATAATTCTAGTCTCTATTTACAACAGCAGTCTTTCCCTAAGCAAACGACTCCTCCTTGACTTTGAAACCTTCCACTTGAAATCCATACCTAGTCCTTTCTTTCTCAGGTCTCTGCAGGGGAACGCTGATCTCCACTTACAGTGATGTTCAGCGTGGCCTCATAGGTCTCTACATGCAGTACACTCACTTAATCACTGTACTCTAAAAACTTAATAACACTGCAATATTGACCACCTCTCCTCGAAAAGTAGAAGCACCTGAACCTGGCCCCTGAATGTTACATGATAAGATAGGGTAATCATGAAAAATAGGAAGACTGATGAAAGTCTAATTGATAAACTTAAGAACCAACTGAAAAAAATCCAATTAAAAAATAAGCAAAGGACCTGAATGGACACATCCAAAGAGGACATACAGATGGCCCACAGACATATGAAAAGATGCTCAATGTTACTAGTCATCAGAGAAATGTAAATTAAAACCACAATGAGATATCACCTTACACCTGCCAGAATGGCTATAGTCAATAAATCCACAAAAATGAATGCTGGAGAGGATGTGGAGAAAAGGGAACCCTGGTGCACTGTGGGTAGGAAGGCAGACTGATGCAACCACTGTGGAAAACAGTACAGAATTTCCTCAAAAAGTTAAAAATGGAACTGCCTCATGACTCAGAGCTTTTACTGCTAGGAATATATATGAAGAACATGAGGCATCAATTCAAAAGAATATATGCACTCCTATGTCATTACAGTGCTATTTACAATCATCAAGACTTGGAAGCAACCCGAGCGCTGATCAGTAGATGAGTGGATAAAAACGCTGTGGTATATTTACATAATGGGACACTACTAAGCCATAAAAAAGAAAGAAATCTTACCTAACAGCATGAGTGGACCTGGAGAGTACTATGCTAAGCGAAATAAGCCAGTCAGGGAAAGAGAAATACCATACGATTTCATTTACATGTGGAATCAAATGAACAAAACAAGCTAACAAACAAATAGAAACAGATCCCTAGATACAGAAAACAGACTGACAGCTGTCAGAAGAGAGGGGTGTTGGGAGGACTGGGTGAAAAAGATGAAGGGATTAAGTAAAAAAAGACTTCATGGACAAAGACTATGCAGGGTAATTAACAGAGGGAAAGGGGGAAAGAGGGAAGAGGGAGGTAAGAGAGGATAAAGGGGGAATAACTGGTGATGCAACAACACTTGACTTTGGCTGGCGAACACAATATAACATACAGACGATGCATTATAGAATCGTGCACTTGAAACCTGTATAATTTTATTAACAAATAAACCCAATGAAAATTAAAAGAAAATAAAAATCTTGTTATCCAAATTGCATTTGTTGTATTTATGTACACATGTAAGTGTGAGTGTGTGTGCATGTGTGTTAGATGTTTTTATGAGTATGTGTTTCTTTCAATGATGCTAAACTATCCACATCGTCCTTTGTAAAAAGTAAAAATGAATGTTTTTTAGCACATGTAATATTTATTTTTCCCATTTCATCCTCCCAATAATCCTGTGAAGTATTTTCACAGTATGAGATAAGGAATGATGGTTCAGAGAGATTAATAAAGAACCTGAGATAACATGTCAAGTGGGTTATTAAATTCAAAATTGAAAATGGGATTATAGAAAGGGGAAATCTGTATTGTTTCCAATCATCTCTGACTTCTAAGCAGCAAAGGGCTATAAGTATAGACATTCATATTCTCTTCCCTTGACATTAATCCAATCAATTCAACAAAAGCCCTAGAACTCTATGGAGAACTTTTCAAAGGATAATGTATTGATTTTTCTAAATTTGGGAAGAGTTCCTAGCAGGCCATACAAAGAAAAACCCCAATGGAGAGGTATATCCCCCTACTGAAAGGCAAATGTTTCCAAAAGAGATATTTCCCAGGGATAAACTGAGAAAACTAAATTACCTATTGAGTAAGCAAGCCATAATGCCATTAACTAATTTTATACAGTGTGCTCTACAATGAATCAACTTTCAAAGCTTAAAAATATCCCAAAGCTGAAACCAAGCTTTGCAAATGAAGACTTATACAAACCTTGATGCTGTTGATAATAAAAACAATTTCAGGAGTAAGGTACAAAAAGAAAAAAAAAAAAGAAAGGACGGAAGAAAAAGAACAAGAAAAAAAGGAAAGCAAAATTTCGTATTTAAGAGTCTGACTTTGCGTCTTGAATCTCAGGAATTAAAGAGAACTTTTCTAGCTGCTGTAGATGACTGGGACTGATGGCGGAAGTAATAAAAACAGTTGTCAGAAGGAATGAGGACAACTGATAATGACTTTCAGAGTCAGAGTTGAGAGATTCGACAATGAAAGTGTTATGTTAAAAAATGGACACATTTTAATGTATCTGGAAAATCTAGCTGGCACCTATTTGTAGGAATATTCTTGAAAAACAGTCGATTTTCTCAAGTTAAATTATGAGTTTAATTTTAGAATAGGAAAACAGTTAATTCTTAAATTAAGCAAATGATCAGTGGGGTATTTAAAAATTATTGTGCAACTCTTACCTTATGAAGGTCTCAGAACTTCCTAAATAATGCATATACATAACTTCCCACAATGCACAGAGTGGTCCTTCTTACTGTATTCTTCCTCTGAACACACTGGTCTTTTTTCCATGTATCACCTCAATACTCATCATTTCTTTCATCTACATATTCATTGTGTACTTACTAGATGACAGTTTTTATTTCTAATTTAGGGTTTTACCTGCAAGCAAATTTTAAAAACTACTCCTGCTGAACCCATATTCTAGTGAGAGAAACAATAATAAACAAATAAGAAAAGTTACTTTAGATCAGCTGTTTTCAACCAGTGTGCATAAGGAACTTTTAAAACATGCAATACTTGACTATTTAGTTAGCAGCACTGACCTGTTTTCCCTTAGACTGTCAAATTAAAAAATGACAACAGCCAACACAACAATAGCCATCTGGTGTGAATGAATCAAAAGCATACCTTTTTTTTTTTGTCAGATTGGCAAAAAATATATTTGGTATGCTGCAGATTTTTAGTAATTAGTTCGTGTGTGCCGTGAGATGAAAAAGGTTCATGGTCACTGCTTTAGATGTTTAAAAGCGCTATGAGAAAGATAACAAGGAATGAATCAATAGCAGGCCATTGGGAGAGAGTTGTCATTTAGCTAAAGAAGTCAGAGAACATGCCAGTGAGAAGGTGACCTTCGTGTGAGGGCCTGAATGACCAGAAGGAGCCGTCTGATGGACTGGGCCCGGTGTTTCAGAGAAAGAGCGCAGACACTCAAAATATTGAACTGAAAATGAACAGGCTCCCAGAACAGAAGGGGAGCTTTTTGGCTGGCATTGCCACCGCACGAAGGGTTAGGTTTGAGAGTAACACAGGTGCTCGTATGACACACTTATCTACTTGAGTCTAAACCACTCTGAGTTCTGGGGATTCTTAGCGGCCCCGTTTCCTTCTGTGGATCTCTAAAACAGTGCATTTCCTATTGACCTGGTCCATCAAAATTCACTTGGATTAAGTCCTCGCATGAAACTGGCTAGTATTGTCAGGGGCATATCTATATGCATCCTTTTCACACGAGCATCTGTCAGGTGCAAACGTGCCAGGCACCATGCAGTTTTGAAGACAGTGTAGGGAAACTTGAAATAGTCTGAGATGGGAGTAAGAGCCCCGTGTGATGGTCCCGTTCTTGCACGTACTATCTGTGGTATTTGGGTCAAGATGTCTACCTTCTTTTCACCCAAGTTTCCTCACCTGTAACCTGAGGATAACAGTAGTAGATCTGGCTGAACAGATCATTGTTCACTTATTTTAAGGACCCTGAATAATAATAGGCTGTGCCCTGGAGAAGGCAGAACTGGATAAAGGAGACTGAAAGAAAGAAAGGACCTAGGAAGGAAATAATACATAGGGCTTGAATGAAGCTAGAAAGACTATAGATAAGTCTTCAGCTTTTAATTGTGCTGAGTTGTGTACATCAGTTAGTATTCAAAGCTGTGCATGCATATGAATATGAGATAAAAATTATAATAGGACATTCTAAATGTCCAATATTCATTACTTCCTGTTAGTATCCCCCTTTTGCAAAGTTATAAAATGGCAGGTAATCAGGATGGACCACCAAGGTACAATCTAAGAAACATTAAGGTACTCTATATCTTCTCATTTGTTCATACTTCAGTGAAACCATCTCAAAGCAAACAAGGTTAATAAGAAAAATAATCTTTCTAGAAAGACTTCAGAATGCAATGAATAAGTGTTTAAGGTATTTCCCTGGGACTAACACCTGGTGCCTTGGTAGGTATGGCCTTATGCGTGCCAGATGGATGTTTTTATACTCATCTGTCTTTTTTTAATCCTATTTTTATAAAAGTCCTTAAAACTGAAGCTGATTAAATACAGTATTTCTACTGTATTTGCAGAAGATAGCTACTGCCAGATTTGGTCGGCTGTCTATAATTTTTCACTTAAGAGGGTAATTTATTCATGACACTAATTGATGATGAAGTGATTATTAAAGCTGCATGGCGTGCCATTCCTTTCCGTGTCTGTCTCATTCTACACTGGGCTGGGAGCTGTCTTTTCGGAATCTCTGTGCCAGGATAATTACACGGCCATATGTAAATCACCCTGCCCCACCTCTCTGATTTTTGAATGGAAACCAGGGATAGAATTACCATAGATTCATAGCCATTTGATATGCATCATAAAAGCATTTTTCAGAATTTAGTATGAACTCTAGGGTGAAGATTAACTTGAAAAGACTAGTTTTAGGACATTTTATCAGAAATTAACTTTAATGATAAATTCAGAGGGTTGCAAACTTAAGCCAAATGAAAGCTGCAGTGTTATGCATTTATTCTCTTTACTAACTTCTTGTTAAGACACTCCGTGACTTGTCCTTTATTTTATGACAAGATACTTGAACGGTTGATTTGTATGAGTCATAGTCATAATTATTAGGCAGTATAAAAAGATAATAGACTTTAGAACGTTCTTCATGTTTTTTTAAGATCCTAAAATACTGCCATGAACTCTTGCACTATTGAATCTAAAATGGGGTCTCTTATGTGTCTGAGTTTAAACATCAAGCTAAGCTTCAAAAGGGTATAAAAAAATGAAAGCCCAATTGACAAATTTAACTCACTTTTTATAATGTGCAGATTATTGCCCTTCTGTGTAATGTAGGAACTCAGGAAAGTAAATGGCACCCTTTCACGGTCACAGCATGATTTTGATTTTCAGCGGGAATCATCACCCAATTTAGTGGCACAATAAGAATGCCACTTAAGAAAGCCACAATAAGAATGTGGCTTTCTGAGGAGTGGCTAGATGTTGGCACTACCTTTCCTCATATTGTCCATGCCTAAAATCTACCGTATTTTTCGGACTATAAGATGTACCTTTCTCCCACAACATTTGGGAGGAAATGGGGGGTGCATCTTACAGTCCGACTATAGCTTACCTGGCTCACTGTTGGGGGTGGGGGACAGCGGTGGAGCGGGGTCACGGGTTATTCAATATTTTACCACATTTTTTTTTGCTTCAAAAATTTTTTCCTATTTTCCTCCTCTAAAACCTAGTGTGTCTTATGGTCCAGTGTGTCTTATAGTCCTAAAAATATGGTAAAGATGACTCCTATCTTTTCCTCACACCAACAGCTCATCAGCCAGAAAATCTGGATCCCTGCTTCTTACCAGGTACAGAAGACGTTATCTCGTCAGAAGAGTCTCTTGCCCGGAATATTTAATATCCCAATGGAGTCCCTGGTTCCACCTTGGCCACCCTATACTATGTGTTCCAGTCAGTAGCCAGAGTGAACTCCTCTGACTATAAATCAGACAATGCTCCTTACCTGCTCGGAAACCTCCAACGCTTTTCACCACACTCAAAATAAAATTCAAGTTCCATACAGAGCCTGGCAAATCAAGTATAATATGGTCCCTGAATACCATTCTGACCCTGCGCCCTGAAACCACCCTGATCGCCCAGTCATCCCCAGCCATGCTCATTGTATTTCTGCTCCTGAACTTGTGAAGCCCATGTCCACATCAGGATCTCTGTGGACAGGACCCTGATATCTTGGCACATACCCCTCCCTCCCTTCAATCAGATAACTGGTGAAGGACATCTTCTCCAAAGGGCTATTTGGACCTGTTCTCACTTTACCTTCATAGAGTTTATCACTATGTTAGACATGCATTTCATGTCATTGTCCCTCAGGACTATCTAAGCTCAATAAAGAAGCTTATCCCCTGAAGATCAGGGCAGTGCCTGTCCACAATGCACGTGCACTGAGTGAATGGTTGAATTGGTTAGTGCAGAAACTGATAGGTTGTATAAATAGTTAAAATAGTATCGTGAATCATAAAGGACTCACGGACACAGCAGTGTGGTGATTCTGGATGAGAGGAGGTGGGTGGAGGTGAAAGAAGGTATAAGGGAGATAAATGGTGATGGAAAAATACAGCCAAGAATAAAGTATAAAAATAAACATTAAACAGTAACATGAATTTTTTTTCAACCCACCAGACTTCTGCATAATTGTGAATGTACCCCCACTTGATTCTTTTCTTAGTCTTAATGTGTTGAACGGCCTCTTACCCAAAATTTCCATATACATGCTCTAACACCTAAAAGTTCTTGAAATATCCAATGCCCCCAAATATAAATACCATCTCCCAAAATAAAACTAGACTGATAAGAGTGTATAACACACCTCAAATCCTCAGTTGCTTACATAGTATGACAAAAGTCCATTATGAGTAAAACACATTCGGTCAATAACTTTTAAAAGAAAATAAATACATAAAATAAGAAAAATGTATATTCATTTGTGATGAATCCCAATTTTCAGTGTGCACTCTTTAAAACTGGTACCCCATAGCTCCTTTAGTTACCATAGTAACAAACACCAATATGAGTAAAAAGATCAGAAGATCAGGATAGGCTATAAGAATAAACCAACTCTTGCCTTCTCATACAATCGCCACCATTATTTTCATTATCACCATCATCCTCAAAAATGGCACAGCTCATACACAGATGTTAATGTTGATTGCTTTAGCCGTATTGTCTCATTGATTCTTATATAATCTCATATAACTTCTAGCTCAACTGCCTCCTGGTAGATCATCAATAATTTTTCCTTCAGTGCGTCTGATGGTCATTTTCTTGGTCCCCATCACTGGAAACTTAGCCAGCCATACTTCTCATCATAACTATTACTCACTCTTTGGTTCTTTGACATGTTAGTGTCTTGTGGCTTCTGCCTGTTCCTTCCTTGACCATTTTTTAGACACGCTCTCTTGTTCCATTTATATGAGGTTCCACTCGAGTGGGGAACTGTCAGGTGTTTTTTGATTTTTGCCTTTTCCTTGCCAAGACAGAGCCAGACCTTGAACTCCCCTACAGGTGAGTTGCCATCGCTGAGTCTCTCTGAGCAGCCAGTCTGTCCTCACCTCAGCATCTCCCTCATTATGTGTAGTGGCCTCAGTCCTGTGAACAGCATGGCTGTCAGTATGTACAGACATACATACTTGAAGGCCAGACCTAAAAGGGACAGCGCAGAAATAAGCACAAATGTTGCATTAGATGGACAACTTCATTTCCATTTCCCTAATTCTGAGTAAGCAAGAGACAAGCAAAGAGAAGAGGTCCAAGGAAACATGAAGAGAGGAAAGACAAGTGAGTATTTACATTGTTTCACGTAATAGTTTCAGTGATTTAATTATGTTTTCTTACCTATTTTTTGTTACAGTACTGGAAACTGATGTTAATGTTTCCCATTTCAGGCAAGAAATTTGGGTTCGGCTACCTGCAACTACAAGCTATGAGCATATTCAAGACTTCTGGGTAACAATTTCAAGAGGCATCACTCTGAGCAAATCTGTCCCCAAAATGAAAGTGTCAAGAGTTTCCAAAGTCTGTATGTGTCGTAGAACCCATTTTCCCCTCCAGGTTTACTCCCCACCCTTCTCCAAGGGGCTCAGTTGCTATTACTGCTCCCATATGATCTCTGACACTACTGGCAGTGGAGAGGGTGGGTGTTACTTTGTTGGAGGGGGCAACAGCGAAAGTTCTAGAGAACCTGGGCTTCTACCCCTGCCAGTCCCTAATAAGGCTTCTTACCCTGCTGCCAGAAGTGGCGTATGAGCAGCCAAATAAGCAAGCAGGGACTGCACCCCACTTGTGGTCAAGGAGGCCCACAGCCATTCAGCATGGGGACACATCAGAGGAAGCCCAGGGGTGAGTGAGTGTGGACTTCCTTATGACCAGGTGCTGATGAGAGTCTCAACTGCCCACAGCTTTTTCTGACTCTGTTCTGGCCGTGGGGTTAGGATGTCTCCTTATGGACTGGTCAGGGCAGAAGTCTAAATTTCCTATCGGGAATCATCCAGTGTGGATGGAGGTGGGGCCAAAGTTTGTTTGTCTATTTGTTTGTTTTTGTGGTGTTTGGCTGAACTAGAGCAGTTATTGCCTAATTTGTTTGTTGTTTTGCTAAACTACCCTTTTCCTGGCCCTTTGACTAGAAAAGCAGACTTTTAGGCACCTTTTGGCACTTGGGGCTTTCTGGCTTCTTCTGCTCCATGTCTAGGATGTAAGAGAGCAAACCAATCAACCAACGGAACTGGTCACTGTATTTTCCTTAGGTGCCAAGGTCTACAATTAGTGTGTTTTCGTTCTTCTTTCCGAGGCTTCAGTGTTTATTCCTCAAGTGATATCTGGAGTTATTCCTTACATTTAGTAGGAGGAATAGAAAAAGGTATGTCTACTACATCTTTCTGAAAGTAGAAGTCTCTAACTCCTGTCTTTATTTCGTTTTATTTTTTATTTTTTGATTTTAGAGCGATAGAGGAAGGGAGAAAGAAAGAGAGAGAGACAGCAATCTTGCCTTGCTGTTCCACTCATTTATCCATTCATTGGTTGACTACTGTGTGTGCTCTGACCGGGGACTGAACCTGCAACCTAGGTATATTGGGACAGTGCTCTAACCAACTGAGCTTGCTGACCAGAGCCCGAATGCACCTCTTTAAATGAATTTTTTATAAACCTTCCTTCAATTATTGGGTCTGAGTAAACCATCTATTTTTTTCTGGAATCACAACTGATACACCTTATTTGTATATAACGATATTTTATCTCTTCTAAAGATCAACTTTCAGTGTAGAAAAAGTGCCAGTTCCATATTCCTATCTGTTGATCAACTATAAATAATTAAAAAATCACAAAACATTCATACTTTCCCCATATTGGCTCTTTTAGGTTTTTTCTGGTCTTTATAGAAATTTATAATAAAAATCTCTGCAAGAAACTCATAAAAATGGCCTATGCTTTTAACTGACTACAGCGAGGAGAGCTTTGGCCTTAAAACCTCCCTGCCTTGGGACATGAGTGGGGACGAAGGGCCGGGTGTACAGCAGTGTCCTGATGACTGGGAGCCAGAGGAGCTGGAGGGACATGGAGCTGAGGAATCATCCCCAGTTGCAGGCATTGATCACCCTGTCTTGCCATGAGAAGCATACTGGGACAATCCATTTGTCACCCTTGAGAGCACAAACTTGGCCTCTGGTTACTATGTAAACAGCACCTATATCAGTGTCTCACGAGAGAAGGTACCCGGGAAAGCATTCGGATATATTCCCTATATGCCCTCATAGTGACTTTGCCATAATACATTTAAAACATGCCTGATGAAAGAATAATTGTATGATGTACTGTTTCCTGAAAGAAACATCTTTGGAGAAAGATGTATTTTTCTTACAAAAGATGTAATAGAATTAATAAAATAGATATTATATCACATTTTTCAAGCATCCCTGGGTATTGTCCAAAGATAATAAAGCAGAGACAATAGACATAAAGCGACATAATTAAAGCCTCTGAGTTAATGTCATTTTCTCGAAGAGTACACATTGTTTCTCTACCCTTCTATCATATTTGGAAACTTAATTTTGACTGGCCTCCAGAGAACCTCTTTCTTCCCTGGCCTATGAAAAGCAATCTTACTTATATAACTTTTTTTTTCCATGATAAGACAGAGCCTTTGGAAATCATGTTTCTGAATTACCAGCTAATAAAGGTCAGTCATCCAAGAATTTGATTGGCTGAGGCTGATTTCATTAGGTATGATATGGTAATACAGGAGATGAAGAAAGCCCATCCTATTAGGGTCCGCAATTTGAAAGCCAAGAATCGTTTTGGGATAATAGCATGCGGAATTCTTTAAGCAACTGAAGTGTACAGAAGATGTTAAAATAAACCGTGGTGCTCTAAATGGAGAATTCATCCTGTGGACGAAAGATGAATTTATGCTAATTGTTCATTTTGAGTGGATAAAATTGTCTTCTACTTAGGAAGCACTGACCTCATCAGAGATTTGTGAAGTTGGAAGCAGAAGAAAGTGACATACTTTTAAAGGACAGAAAATAATAAGGACATAAATCAGTGTCCCCCAAATACAAGAATCAGATGCTAATATGAATATATTCTAATAAATATCAGAAACATATCTAAAAGAATCCTAACTACCGACAGTGAAACTCATGAATGTTTTCACATATCGTATCATATTAAATATTTTACTTCCACTATGTGAGTGTTTTTTTGTAATTGTGGAGTTTCAACAGAAAACATAGTCAAATTACGAGCCGTGTACCCAAGGCCTAACCACACTGAGGAGTCTCCAGAAGGCAGGATCCTTGCCAGAGGGGCGCATTGTGCCAGAATTCAAAAGCTGCACTCTCGATTATTTCAAGTAGTTTTATATTATTGTTTAGCAGCAATAATACCTTTATGCACAAATGTTTAGGGAGAAAACATAAATGTAAGTCACTCTTGAGGAAGAAAAACCACAGGCCTCATTTACCAGACAGCCATCATGAAAGACTGACAGATAAGCACCCCCATGAAGGAAGCACGGGTGTAAGTGGAAGGAAAAACACGTGCAGAACTGTTCGGTGACGGCCTCAACATATTTATTAAATGGGCTCTCAGTGTCCCGTTTACCATCCTCATGACTAAGGGATAATGGTATTACAATACTTCATGCAAGCAACTGGTAGATTATTAAGTCCATTCCCTACCATTTTACAGATAATGAAACTGACATTCAGAGTCCCGAGAAAGTGTGTGTTATTGCGAAAACAATGTCAGCATTTCTTTTGTCATCCCGAAGCGGGTGGGGGGAGACTTAAGCTATAGTTATTTCCTGTGAACGTCCACAGGAATGTGATAAAGGAAAATTAAGGTGCTTGCAAGCATCATCGCCAGCCCTTCCTCTCATTTCCCCAAAGGAAAGAACCTTCGAGACGCACAGTGTAGTGCAGAGTCAAAGGGCCGTGGGAGAAATATCTCCTTTCCTAATCTCCTCACAGATTGGGGCTGCCCTGTCATGAAGTTACAAGCAGAGAGAAATGGCAAGAAAGGTTTTATGTAAAAAAAAA
>PVKM010007634.1:0-20287 GCA_004027735.1 Carollia perspicillata | reverse complement strand
CCAAAAGTTTGGGCAACGAAAACAAAAATAAATGCGTGGGGCTACATCAAACTAGGGAACTCCTGCACAGCAAAGGAGACCATCAACAAAATGAGCTGCAGGAAAATATTCACAAACCCTAAGAATGAAATGGAATTAATATCCAAAATGTATAAGAAACTCATGTAATTCAATGGCAAAAAAAACACCGACCTGATTTAAAAACGGACACATGGCCTGAATAGACATTTTTCCAAAGAAGACATACAAATGAACAACAGACACATGAAAAGGTGATCGACATCACTAATCATCAGGGTACTGTAAGTCCAAATCAAAATAAGATATCTCATACCTATTAGGATGACTACCATCAAAACAAAAAAAGAGACAGAGAGAGAGAGAGAGAGAGAGAGAGAGAGAGAGAGAAAGAGGAGAGAGTAATTTTGACAAGGTCGTGGAGAAAAGAGAACTTTTATACACTGTTGCTGTGCATGTAAATTGGAACCACTATGGAAAATAGGGGGTTTTCTCAATAAACTAAAAACAGAACTAACATATCATCCAGAAATCCCTATTCTCTGTACACACCCTAAGAAAACGAACTCAGTACCTCAAACAGTCCCTGCATCCTAGAGTACATTGCAGCATTACTCACCTTACTTAAGGTACGGAAACAACCTGAGTTGCAGCTCATTTGACAGGTGATTAACTTGGTTGTAGTAGAACCACAAACCCTCTTGCTTGTCATGTAAAATATTAGGTCAATTCTTTCATACGTAGCTGTGCTTCTTGGAATCTACCCCACGGGGCAGACTCCAGGAGATCAGCCAGGTGTTTGGTGAGAGTAGTGTATACATGAGATGTGTTCCCCACCTCTGACTTGCTTCTTTCATGGGTTCTCTTCCCCCAGTTTCAGCTCTTGTAGTTGCCCAGAGCACTGTTCCCGGGATTTTCAGGCCAGAAAGACTGTTGGTTCTCTACCTCGGCCTCTCCTTGCGGCTCTGATTGCAGTAGGCCCCCAGGCTAAATCTCATGGAAAAAAGGAACTCCCTCCCAATTACTTCCTATTGCAAGGGTTGAGTGCCTCACTGGTGGACAGGGATAACAGTGTAGTGATTGTTGAGGGGAGCAGGGTATAAGGGGACTAAAAGGTAATGTAAAAAAAAAAACACAATAGAGATTAAATTTTGAAAAACATAATAAAATTTGTACACTGCTTTTTAAAAAAATTAATCTTTATTATATTTTGTTTCCATTACCATTCAGTCCCCTTGTACCCCCTCCTCCAGCAATTACCACACTGAGGAAGGAGATAATCAAGAGGGAGGTGCCCCGGGACTAAGACAAAGGGCGTCTATACAGAACAGAAACCCAGTTCCAAAACTGGTTCCTCACCAGTTTGAAACACACCAGAGGTGCCCAGAGCTAAGACAAAGAACATCAATTCAAGACCCTGTTCCAAGACCGGTTGTCTCCACTTTCTGGAAAAGCGCTGGTAAATCATGACTGCACCTGCCCAGAAGATGCTACATGACCCCTGCTTCATTATAACAGCATTATAATACATTAGTATTCTGGGACCCCCTCCCCTGGTGGGCAATCAAGGGAAACCATGGACGTGCTGAGTCAAACACTAGTAAAGCTCAATTTTCCAAGTATGTCTCTTATAATGCTACTGCCATGTGGGACACACACATACACACACACACGAGTGATGTGATAATTTGATATTTATCTCTGAGCAGTGTGGCATATTTTATTTTCCTTAGAGCTTTGCAATGTTGAAGAACATATGAAAAGCTCTGAGAACTCTTGCCTCAAGAAACGTTGTTGAAGGTTGTTTTTCTCCCTTTCTTTTTATACTTTCCCTCTCCTGCTCATAAACGTTTATTAACATAGAAACAACATCTGGGAGACTTTTTTTTTGGAGCATCAGTTAAAAAGTACTGAAATGGATCTAAATCTAGATGTAATATATGCCAGTTGACTATGGCATCTAAGACTCTAGAGCCCAAAGATGATAAGCCAGGTCACGACCGGCTCATCACACCACAGACCAAAGAAGAGCATCCAAATAAGCCTGTTTCTCGACAATTCTGGAGGAGCAAACACAGAATTGGAATTTTTAATATGATCCCTCAGAAAACTCAGATAGGAAATTCCCTTTATAAGGGAAAATAAATGTCTTCCAAAATCCTCTCCTTTCATCTCTTTCTGCAAATCTGATTCAGGGGCCCAGACAGAGGCTCTCCTTAGTCTAGTTTTTGTCACCCTGTCACACCCCTTCTCTTCCTGTTTTTGCAGAATTCCATCATCTCCCTAAAAACTTAGTGTGAGCTGAGTGTTGCTCACCCCCACTACCCTTGCCCGCATTTCCTAGATGGGCTCTTTTCTAGTCTCTCCTGTGAATACACGTTTGTTTTTGAAAGTCTTTTATTGGCTGTTGTGCCCATTTTGACTCGTTTCCATTTCCAGTAACACAAACAAGTAAGAGTTCTAGCGCCATGAAGCTGTGAGAGAAAAGGCAGTGAAATTAGGCAAGAATGGGGAGAAGTTGGACTAGTCAGACATTTTCCCCCAGTCCACGCAAAGTCCATATTTTTTAACACTTTCTGAATTGTGACTTTGGCTGTTGTTTCAATTAATGTCAGAATGCAAAATCTTTAAAAAATAGTAGTAAAAGAGGAATCAAAAGAATTCAGATAACTAGTGCTGTGAATCAGACTGTGAAAGATAAACTCTCTGCAAGGAGGAAACATGCCCTTTAGCCATAGGAAACATTGACAAGGCAGCACCCACCTACAGAGTGAACAGATTGCACCGAATAGCTTAGGTCCAATCAACCCTGATGGCTTTGGTCCTGAGCACACCTTTTTCCAACAAGTGATCTCATGCCGGTGGTCATGAGTTTCAATCACTGGCCACCCTGATCTCTGATCAATTTCATTCTCAAACAGTGGTTGGAGTCAAGAGCTAATGAGGAAGGGGTTGGCTTTATCGGATATTGCGAATTTCCTCTAAACTCTTTTGAAATAAATCGATATTTTGCCTAGGGTGAAAATACCTCTTGATTTTATCAGATTGTGATGTTTTTGAACTTTCAGAAGTAAAACAGTACTGTTCACCGTATGGTTGAAAGTGCGTGGATCTTTTCTAACTGATCATGGGTTCACGCGATGCTATATTTTTCTATGTTGCAAAAAACACATTGTGCGCCTGCATGTTCACATGAGCTTGCTAATCGATTGTTTGATATGGTTGGTGGCATTACCCGTGCCACTTGGTTTCATGGGAGCTCCCAGTGGTGTAAGCCTGTGTCATTAGTCAGAGGTGGACGAGTATATATAACACAGACAGCAGGACTTGGCCCACCCTTGCACTGTATTCTCGCTCCCTCAGTGACGCTCAGTGTAACTCTGTGATATTCCTAATTAAGACATAAAAGAGATCTCGAGAGCGGTGGTGCTTCAAGAAAGTTGCATTTATTATAATGCTATACATCAAAACTATTCATTTTTGGAGATGCCTTTTAAATTGTTTTCCTATCATATAAACATTAAAATAACAAACGATGTCCAATTGTCCTCTGGGAGCATCCTGCATTGTGTCAATTTATCAGTATCCACTCTGCTTCCCAAGATCCTTATGAGCCTCCAGTGACTGTCGGGATTGAATAGGGACCAAGGGCCAGAAAAGAATGAGGCTGCTCTGCTCTGTTTGGGGGGCAGGGGGCTATAAACTAGTAAGTTGTCCTAAACTGAAGACCATTGTTTGTGAGAAATAAAATTGATGCTTATAAAATATGTAAACTGATATTTTAGGAGGTAGTATATCATGCTTGTGATGATGCCAGTTTTGGAAGCTATGTGCCTGGTTGAAAAAATCTACTATTCCTCTAACTAGGCAAGTGAGCCCAGGCCACTTATGAAATGTGCCTATGCCTGAGATTCTTCACTTGTAAAAGGATAAAATGAAAACCACTTGTTTTTCGTAAGGAGAAAGGAATACGCATGTGTAAAGATACTGTAAATACTGCCTGAACATAGGCACAAGCTAAGTGTTCATTATTTCCATTGTCGTAGTTATTATTCCTAATGTAGGAAGATACTTTGTATTGCATATCCTATTCTGGATGTTCATGAGTAAGAAAAAAATCACCAACCTACAAAATGCCTGATGAAAATGGGAGGAACTCTTTGTGTAGATGAGAAAAAGTCTGGTCTGAACATGGACGGGCTTCCAGACTTCGTTAGGCTCTTTCCTCTCACTTATACCCTAGACAATAGGCATAACTGAAAACCATCAACAAAATACATTAAATGTAATATGTTAAGAGAGCCCTTAATCCTTATTAAACTTAAACCATCCTCTGAACATATTTTTTGCCAAATCTTTTTTTCTCAATGTATGTGTTGAAACACAACATTTTTATCATTTAAAATTCCACTAAACCTAGACCTTCAATACTTGCATAACATTGACCTTTGAGTAGCAAATTACAGAGAAATCTGGAAGAACAAAAATAATATTCACTGAAAAGTACAAATTATGTGGTATACAGCGTATCTTGGAAAAAGTAAAATTGCTAAAAGCTACATATTTAATGATGCATGACCTGAATACTTTTGGAATAAATTTAATGTGTTCAAATAAGCACCGTTTCAAAGAGTTCTCTCGAAAGAAACATAAACTGACATTCCCTTTTGTGACTTATTCTCTTACTCAGTACAACTTTCCTTTTAAAAAGGAACATGAGAAAGATCCACTTAGTAGGTCACCGTTATTAGAAAAAAATGCAAATGAACAGCTAAACTTCATTGCACAAAGCAAGCTCTCTACTCTCTGGGGCATTATTCAGTGCTTGGCTGAATATTTTCCTAATATTTTAAGAGTTTTTCCAATTAAATATTAATAGTTTTCTCAAAGAGAAAGAGAGATTTATTATCCTAAAGAGAGGGAAGAAGGGAGGGATGGTGATCTGTGTCAGCAGTTAGGATGAGGAGCCGAAGAGAAGCTTCATCACGGAAAACACACTGAGCCTGCTTTCTCTCACCAAAAAGGCACACATGGAAGCTTGCGTTGAACTCTATGACAGAATCAAGTAAAGAGTCAACACGGTTTCCAAATGGTCGTCTGTCCTGGGCAAGGAAGGCCTCCACCAGAACATCAAGCCAACGGGAGGTCATGGAGGCAGCACAACACCCAAATGTTTGGTTTATATTTAAAAATTATCACACAAACAATTACAAAACTAAAGACTTAATCGTCTGTGCATCTCGGCATGCCCACCTATAGACTTGCCCACGGGAGAAGCCTTACATTAAAGCTTCTCTGGTAGATTCCATGGTCTGCTTGCCCACAGGAGAAGCGTTATATTAAAGCTTACTCTGATAGATTCCATGGTCTGCCGCCAAGTGGACCCGAAGGGAAAGATACCTGAAACTACTGAGGAGAGAGTGTTGATGGGCAAACAGGTCTCAGCTCCTTCTTTGGGGATGTGACATCAGTTGAAACGAGCTGTCTTAGACCAAGACAATGCCCCCTTCCTGAGAGCACCCTCCCTCAGTTTACTGGTCTGCGTGGGGCATAAACAAGACATCTCTGAAAACCCATTGTAGCTCCAGCAGGCCCTGGTAGAAATCCCGTAGGAACGCGGTGACTGAACTGCAGGGTGACATCTCCCTCTGTTCAGCGTTGTCCACTTCTTCAACAGGATTAATCCTGAGAGCCCTCCCTGGTCAATTCACTGTATGAAAGTATCCATCTACGCATTGGCTTCTAGAGAACCCACTGTTGTGATATCTACCATGCCTATTGCCTAACTCTGTGACCTTGAACGTGAAGTTCTTACTTGAAACAGCTGTGGTTATACTTTGCCCACCTTGCCTGAGTGCCCGGGGCAACAGCCTTCTGCACTGGCCCTCACCGTGGCTGCAGCAGCTCTGAGTGGGCTGCTTTCCTGCTTGTGGTTTACATCAAGATAGGAGCGGCTACTCTGCATAACAAACAGGCCCTAAGTCTTCCTGGTTTAGAAGTATCAGCTTTAATTGCACAGCTACATTTTTTTTCCATAATGGGGAGATGTTCTCCTCTAACTCTCCAGAGACTGTTCACTCAGGTATCCAAGCTACCTCCATCTTGCAGCTCAGTGTTCTGTAACACAGGGCTTTCACAGTGGCTGGGAGACAAAAACAAAAGGGATGCAGAAGGCAAGCTCCTCCAGAGGGTCTTTGTCCCAGAGGGACGTGTTGTGTTTCTGCTTTCAGCACCCACACCAGAACTGGTGATGTGGCTCCAACCCAGCTCCCCAGAAAGCTCGAAAACACACGTGGGTAATAGGGGCTGTAAGCCAGGGTAAAATACCCAGCAGCTCACAATGCCCCTCAGCCACACGTGACTGAGAAAAGTTACAACTGTCGCTCAGTCACACAATAACATCTAAGTGGGTACGATGTTCTTATTTTTTTTCTTTTTCTATGATATGTACAAACAAAAGAACTACTTCATTGATAAGCAAGCATCACTATACTCAGTGATATCTGAACAGCAGCACCCTTACCTGTTAAAGAGTAAAATGCAAAGCCCGTCAATCAGCTAACACTTTGTTTGACAGATAAAAACCTCTCTATAAAAATTAGTTCTTATTATATTAGTCATAACTCTACGTTTTTTTATCAAGATCCTCCCCCCCTTGTCTATCACTGTTCATACTCCAACCAGGATAAGGTCGTCAGAGCGCAACCATTGACAAAATCCAGGACCTATTAGAAGGAGACTCAAACACATGATTTGGAAAGATACAAAAACGTGTGTCAGATTTTTGACAATTCTTTTTAATATGGAAGAATATTTGGAGATAAGGAATGTAGCCAAGGTTGTCCAAGAAGCCTCCTTGGGGTGGGAGGGAGGAACTTTCCGAGCAAATCTGTTTTCTGATCTGCCCTGGAAGGGAAGCTTTTTAAACTGTTGTCAATCTTGGTTCCCATGCGCCACCTAAGCCCAAACACTGGTTCTGTCACTCACAGGCCGTATGATTTAGGCCAGGTTACTTCTCTCAGGAGCAGCACTTTTCTCCTTTGTGAATATCCCACACGACAACCAGAGCTGGCAGCACATCGCAGCCCCACAAAGGCAGGTTCTGGTTAAAGGCCTCCCTCTGCGTATGCAGCTTTGTCCAGCTCGAATTCACTGAGCTCCCAATCCGTAATCCGAGTCCTTCGCTGACTTCCAGAACTGTCGATCACACTTGGGATTCGTATGTCGATGAATACTCACACTCCAGAGATTAGATGGGTCTGCACCCAAGGATCAGTCTATTTCTCCCCCAAATGTGACATGCAGTGAACAAATAAGCACTGTTCAAATCTCTACCGCACTGTTTACCAAGAATTATTCTGGGTCAAACTATCCTGGGTTCCCCAAACCGACCTTTTAATCCCCCAAACGTGGTTCTTCTTTTTCTCTCCACATATTGGATCAATCCATAGGATTAGGTTTCTGCCCAGTGTCCTTCCTATTTTTGTAACACTCCTCTTTGTACATAAAGCCTGCCTTCCGCATTCTTCAAAGGCTATCACCCTTGCTTTCCGTTTTCTTTATGGGAAACGAGAACCATATTCCTGCCTGGTTTTAACCCCCAGGGCTTCTTGTTAAGCCCCATAGCCCTGGTCCCAGTCTTGACTTGTGACCTTTGTCATTTAATGCCTCTCATTCCTGGCAGGAAAGAAGCACGTATTACACCACCAGTCTTATTTGTCCACTGCTCATTGAAGATACATGACGACTGGGCATACTACTGCTCCTACTGCTGCTACTACTTTCAACCTTCCTCATTCAAACATAAATTAGTGATCATTTCCTCCATACTTGTCGTAATGTTGTCCCAGAGCCTAGCTCTAGTATTCACTGATTTACCTAACACAGAGATCTGGGCGTCTTCCCTCAGCCCATACACACTCCACCAGAAGACCCATTTTCTCAAGCTAAATCCCTTTCCAATGCTCTTTTCCTGTAGCCTAATGATTCTCTTGGCCCAGATCACTATACTCTGTCAACTATTTCCTTTAACAGTCAGGTACCTGATGAGCTTGCTCTCCTCTTTGTGCTGAGCCTTGAATTTGTAATCATATAATTTCCTCTTCAATGGCTTCCTACTACCTTGAAGACAAAGTCTGACCTTCTTAATATGACTCACCATGTCTTCGAGAGTGTCGCATTACCTTACTGATCAACTCACCTTCTGTTTTCTCTCCCACTGACGTTCCGGCCACGATAACCCATTTGTTTCCTGAAACAAACATGACCCGTTCTCGCTCACCTGAAGCCTTTGCGAACGGCCCTTGGTGCATCTCTCAGCTTCAATGACTCTTGGTTACCTGTCTAATGCCTATATATTTTCCTCTTTTATTTCTCCCAGATGACTAGGAAATGTGTCCTGCCATAAATTTCTAGGGCACGCTGTCCTTTCATTTTGATAACCTTTATTGTATTTTATTATGAATCCCTGTTCCATTTTCTGTCTTTCTTACGTGTCTGCAAGTTGGAGGATGGCAGGATTTATGCTTGTCATACTCGCTTCTAAATTCCCAGCAAATAAATTCAGCAGATCCTGTTGAATAAATGAATGCCACAAACACCCCGTTCATATCCCCTCATGGAAACTGCTCACTTCCAGGTAGACAGTCATCACAAACTCTTCAACCACGTAATAGAAAACGATATCGCATCAGTGTGAAAACATGGCCTTCGGGGTTAGCCTTCCTTTAAATACTGGCTTTATCACTTGCCAATATTATGACCTCAGGACTATTATTTAAGTTGTTTCTTCTTCATATAAAAAATACCTTTGAAAAATTACCTCACTACATTGTCGTGAGCATTAAATTAAGATAATGTATGTAAAGCCATTACACCAGTGCCTGGCATAAAGCAAATTATCATTAAATGTCAGCATTATTATTATTTTGGGAAGAGGCTATAATATGTTATCCTCCAACTGGAGTGTGTGTGAAATATAAACTTGTTCGATTTTGTCCAGAGATGCTTATAAAATGTTGGAGTCATTTTCCCTTTGTTTCCCATGGTCTTATCATTTACAGGAACGATTCAATTAGAGTTTTCAGTCTGGTAACTTTGTGCTTTTACAGTTTCACTCCAATTACACTGGTTGAAGCAGAGAGGGAGGAGGTGCAGGCTCTACTGCTGCTGACAGAATGAATTGGCGTGTGGCATGCCCGATTCCATGACCATGGACAGCATTAACGTATTTATGTGGGACACACGGCACATGTTTCAGATCCGAGGTCCTCCAGACTCTGAGATGATTTTCAAGGTCTCCAGAATTTTACAAGGTCTATGAGCAATCCAGAAAAAAAAATCCAAATGGTGCACGTAGTAACCAGCAAGCTGGGAGATTCGTGCATGGTGTCAGCTGCTTTGTGTGCCTAGATGTCATGATTATCCCATAGAAGTCTCCCCAGTGCTTCGAAACACACATAGTGGTATAACGAGTGTGCTTACTTCTGCTGCTTCCCCCATTTCTGCTGTTACAATCTTAGTCCTCTGTACAGTGAGATTAATTCTTTCCTGGACCTCTGAGCTATCCATGTACCTAACTCACCTCCCTGCATTTCCCCTCCCTCGCCACACTCCCCTTCCCTGGTCACTTATCTAATCAAAATGTAAATCCCAGTAATCTACATCCAAGCACAGAAGAAATGCAATGTCTTCCCATTTCCATATTTTAGATAAAACTTCAACTTCTTCTTATGGTCTATTTATCTTTTCATTATCCCCCGGGTACTCCTAGAACTTCAGTCCTCCCAGCTCACACAGACCTGTCTGCAGTTCTGGTGACGTACGGAGGACACTCACCTGCCTCAGACGCCTTCTCCAGCCTCTTCCCCCGATACACTTCCTTGTACTGCACAGCCCACCTTTGCCTGTTTCACTCCAGACAAAACATCACTTTCTCAAAAGGACCATCTCCAAATCCTCATGACATGCACATGTCCAAATTTTTAAATATATTCTTACCGAACGACATACTTAAATGTTACCTCATTTAATTTTCACATTCATCTTAGTGATAACACACTGACTGGCACATTTATTATTTAAAATGTCAACTGCCAAGAATGCAAGGACTTGCTTTTCGTCCCACCTTCCACCGAGCAGCTGGGGCAGGAAAATAATTTTGGAACGGGTATAAATGTAAAGCATTGAAGGGGAGCAAAATTTGTCACCCAAAATATGCTTTTTTGGCATGGGAATTATTTTAGGCTGGTTATTTTTAAGAAAGAGCAGACAGGAAAAACTCTGAAAATCAAGTAGGAATTTTATATATATATACTCTTACATTATAAGGGAAATTTCCATGTAGAAGAGTGCCTCCCTGTCTGAACCAGGAAGAAAAGAATGGCTACATCTCTAAAAACTGTTATCAGTGGAGAGCACAAGGATGGAGATGTAACAGGAACAGAGAAAATTAACACCAATCCTAACAGGAGTAACTCTCATTTAGTGGACACTTTCTGTAAGTACCATGCTAACCGAATCCAGAGACTGAGCCAAGACCATTGGTCTAATAAACCTAGAAGTCTCAGTTAAAATCATACGTAAGATAAAATGGGCCGTGATGTTACGAGGAGACAGTGGGAACAATGATAAATGCTGATGTGGACACGAGGTCGTGGTAGGCAGGATTTGTGGGGCTCGACTGGCAATGCGTGAGTGGCTCCAATTATTATACTGATCAGACTTGAGAGGTAAGAGCCACACGTGCTGGGCTGGTTCTACTTGATGCTAAAGGACAGGAAGGGATGGCTGGAAAGCAGGGATAATCTCCACAAGAGTTCCAAGGGACTTCCAAGGTCCTGGGTGTGACTGTCTCCAGTGGTTCACAGTGGGGTAGCCAATTCCTAGATTAGGAAGTTAGCTTATTTTAAGAATAGATACATTCAATGATTTAATTATCACCTACTTCATGTGCAGTTTGGTTCAGGGAACGCCATAGGAGATGAGCGCCCAGAAAAGACTGTCACTGTATGATGTGGAAGAAAACAGAGTAGCTCTAGGTAAAGTGAGAGTATTTCCAATGTCCAGACACTGTATGGAGGGTACTTCATTATATATGTATATATGTGCATACATATACACACACATATATTCACATATGTGCATGTGTGGGGGATGTGTATATATGTGTGTGTATAGAAATATACATACACACACAGAGTTCAGCTGTTGTTAATATAACGAGAACAGTTGATGTGATATCCATGCAACTTTGCGGCCAAGGAGAGTGGACTGGAATGTGCATGGGTGAATGATGACGATTTCACTGTACTGGTCGGTGGGGGCGGTAGATGCCGTTGAGTGAGCGTGTGTCCTGTGCGGCTGTGGCATTCAAAACGACAGGGAGCAGACCATCGAATTGTGCATCAGGCCTGAACATTCCTCCGTGGAAACACTGAGATGATTCAGAAGGTTTTGGGGGATGATGCAATGCGTGCAGCACACATGAAAGTGGCACAAATGCTTCCAAGAAGGTGGAGAATCTGTGGCGAGTGGTCCACATTCTGGGAGGCCTGCAACAAGCGGACACCTGAGGATGGTGAACGTGCACAGGCTGCAATCAGCAAAGATCGACAACTGACAGTGCGAGAACTGCGAGCTGAGCTGGGGGTCCCCAAAACTGCTGTGTCCGAGATTTTGATGCAGGATCTTGGCACGAAACATGCTTACAACAGTGACAACAGTCATTCCACGGCTTCTGCTACCAGAGCAGAAGGAAGGAACATTGCGCTGCAGCCGCCCATAATACTGGGAGAACTGCGTGAGGTCCCAGGGTGCCTCCCTTGAAGGGGACTGAGGTGCCATTGTCCTGTGTACAGTGTTTCTTGTGTCTTCAATAAATGTCTCTGTTTTTCATAGCACATGGTTGGATAGTTACTGGACAAACCTTGTATCCTTATTTCTAAATTAGGGAGGAATGTACCCTTTTTGTATCTTAAATGAGGCAAAAGGAAATTGTAACTGAATTTCATCCAGATTCCCATGGGAAACAGAGGAAAGGGACCGGAGGGTGAGGAGGGATAAAAACATTTCATCTATCACTTGAAACAGTCTGCAATGCTCTCCTTTTCAATTGAATTATGAGCAAAAAAAAAAAAAAAACCTCAGAGAAATTATTTAATGAAGGCCACACAACCTACCCAGATGGGAAGGAGCAATGCCACAGAAAGAGGAGATTCACACTAAGGTTCCCTTGACCCCAACACCGTGGTGTTTCCAATCTCCAACAGGCTAGAGTGTAAGAAAAAATATATCAGTGTAACAAAATCTTCATCTCTCTGTGTCTGTCACTTTCTGTCTCTGTCTTTCATTTGTGTCTCTCTGGCTCTCATGGTAACTCTCTTCTTGAATACAAATGATGTAGAGAGATCTAGAGATCTTAGATAGAGGCACTGTCATCCGGTATGTTTTCCTATTTATCTCTCGATATATCTGGGTGTAAACATGTTGGCATGTTTATTACACTGACTATGGAAGGTTTATGTTATTAGCACCTATAGATCTCCGGCAAACCTACAAGACCTAATTTTTCAACATTTTCAGGACAACACATTCTCCTTCAATCTGGAAACAAACATTTCAGCAAACAAAACCAAGACATATTATTTAAGTGTTTCAAAGAAACATAGTCCCCAAGCATTAATAAATACTGATCTTCACTTTCCTTGGAACCTGAGTCTCATCCTCCATTGCCTTGAGGTGTACATAAATTCTACAATTTACTGAAGTAGTGCTACCCAAGCAAGAAATCAATAGTTGGTTTTGGTTTTTGTTTTTCCTACCTGTATGTTAAGAATGTTTTGTTGGATATTGGCTAAAATCAAGATTGCTCCTGGACAATGAAACGGATGGTTTCCAGATTTATAGCAGCGTGAGTGAAGCGTACAGTCAGTACATCAATAGACCTAAGTCAACATCCTGGTTTCCACATCTGTTTTATTTTTTTCCTAGAAACCTTGACCAAGTTACTATTTCCCCACGCCATTCCTTTCACCGGTCAAGTTCAGATAATCTCTACCTCCCTGAGGTGTTCTGACAATTGAAGGACAAATTATGTCTGACTGGAGAAAAAGTTAGTGGATATTGCTTTCCATCACAGAAATTCTGTATACAGAGTAAAAAATCCTTAAAAATATCTATTAATCTCTGAAATTTTCTGAGATGTCCAAGGTGCACAGGTTTGCTGCAAGTTGTTTTTTTATTGTTTTAGGTAATTTGGTTGTAATCAGATAAACTACATAAACACATCCTGAGTCCCGTAAATGCCCATCATGCAACTTGGAACACTGTCTCCAGAATTCCGTGTCTGTATTTGCTTTTCTACTTATGATCAGATCAGGTTCATGTCAAACAGTGATATCTGGTCAATGCACAAAGAGCCAAAGTGAATTTAATGCATAGGCGATACAATCCTGCCAGCTAAAGCCAGAACCAGAGCAGAGGGAGCTGAACTGGAGAAATTTCTACAGCAATTCGAAAAGCAGAATTTGCCCTGGCTGGTGTGGCTCAGTGGATTGAGCACCAGCTTGAGAACCGAAGGGTCACCAGTTCGATTCCCAGTCAGGGCACATGCTTGGGTTGCAGGCCAGGTCCTCCCAGATGGGAGCATGTGAGAGGCAACCACACGTTGATGTTTCTATCCCTCTCTTTGTCCTTCCCTTCCCCTCTGTCTAAAAATAAATAAACAAAAAAAATTCTTTAAAAAAGTAGAATTTGTTCTTCAGTTTATTTTGCTCATTAGAGTCCAAATATAAGTGAGATCATATGGTACTTGTCTTTCTTTGACTGGTTTATTTCATTTGGCATAATAATCTCCAAGTTCCATGCTGTTACAAAAGGCGAGATTTCCTTTTTTTTATGGCGAAGTAATATTCTATTGTGTAAATATACCACAGCATAAACATGTATCTGGAAACAGAGGCACGGATACATGGAACAGACTGATGGCTGTCAGGAGAGAGGGCAGTTTGGGGACTGGATGAAATAAGGTGAAGGGATTAACCAAAACCATATACGTAACACATGGACCCAGAACAGACAGCAGTGTGGTGACAGCCAGAGGGAAGGGGAGAGGGGGGAGGTGGAGGCAGGCCAAGGGGGTAGAATGGGGACAGAAAGAGACTTCGCCTGGGGCAATGGACACATGATGCAGTGGGCAGATGACGTTTGGTTGAGTTGTACCCTTGAAGCTGTATAGTTTTGGGAACCAGTGTCGCCCCAATAAATTCAATAAAAAAGATGCCTAAATACATGAGTTAAAATGATAGTGAATAAAATAATTAAAATTAAGTATGTGAACATTTAAAGAATAGTAATAAAAATAATTACATTAAAATACAAAAAACAGAGTTTCAAGAAACACTAAGCTTTGACCTGACACACAGTGTTATACAGGGTCCCGCAGAGAATCATGGCCTGCTTGAGTGTGGTTGGTAGGGTAAGGATATGGGTATAAAAATGTATAGTTTCAATTCAAACATTTCACCTAAAACGTCATGTGGTGTGCTTGAGTGTGATATCATTACATTACAAAATTACATGCTTATGATTTTGTAGCAAAAGATTCTGTAATAAAAAAGGAGGCATTATTTGTGCTGGGCCCTGTATAGTGTGCAAATTTTAAAAAACATTCTTTTCAGTTGGTGCTATGTTCACATTCTTTCTGTTAATTTTTTTAAGTATTGATTTCAGAGAGACAGAGAGAGAGAGAAACATCGATTTGCTCTCCTCATGCATCATCTGGGTTGATTCTTATACGTGACTGGACTGAGGACCAAACCTGCAGCCGAGGCATGTCAGGACAAAGCTCGGCCAACTGGGCTGCCCAGCCAGGATTTAACGCTCTAAGAAATAATTAATTCGAGCAAATTATAATCCTATATTTTTTACTTTGAATTTTACTGTATACATGGGGATCTTTATATTGGTTTAGTATTTTATTTGTGACTTTGATTCATAATTTATGTAAGCTAAAAGTGTAAGTAGTTCATACCTAGTATACCTGAGTGCCTACCTTAATCATACGGTGATAATGATCGACCGTGATAATTTTTTGCCTTTGATGAAAGTTCACAGTTTGAGAAATACTATTGTACTAGGGAAAAAACCACTGTTCTGAAACTCAGGCTACCACGATTAAGTGTGAACCCTGCCAGTTTCAGCATTAGCTTAACCTCACTGAACTTGACTTGCATCTAGATAAAATAGGGATAATTAAATCCATCCCATCCCCTTTACCAGGTGTTGGAGAGAAGTAAATGCAATCAAAGATGTTAGCGTGCCTTGTAACCTGGAAAGCGCTGCATTAATATGTGGGATTATTCATCTCATCATCATTAACCAGCACTCGAACTCCCTGTACCACCACGTCCCGTAAGACATCTTCGGAGGCAAGTATCTGATGCCTTAGGAAGCCAAGCAATTACTGAACTCATTGTTCCCTTTCATGATTTGGATGGTATATCTTGTGCAAAATCCACATTTTCTGCTCCAAAGTTCTGCAGCCTAGGTCTTTGCGCAAAACTGCAGTTTGAGCTGAACATACACAGGCTGCAGTGCCTACATTGTAAGAATTCGGTTGTAGACCGAAGGCTGGGCTCTGCTGGACACCTTAAGAGAATTACTTAATTTCTCTCTGATTTTTAATTATGTCATAGGTAGGATACAGCCTGCCCCTTAAGCAACTGGTACAGAGCCAATGAAAAAATATTGTCTGCTTAATTAGTAATGTAAAATGTCTAGATTCATATGCTGTAAGAGAATATAAAGAATGCATATTTATAATAATAAATGGAAAGCTAGCTATAGAAACAGGTTTTACAGAAAAGTGACAGTATCTACTTAATTTTTTATCCGTATCCATGTATACCTATTTCCTAAAGAATTTCTGACTGCTACATAAAAAAGGTACAATAGGGTAAAATTCAAATGAAAGCAGAAATTGAATATCAAGTTCACAGAAAAAACAAGAGATGCAAATTTTATCATATACATTGAATGGTATTTCCCAGTTGCTTCCAACACGTCCATGTTAACATCTGAAATAATGAACTGACCAGTGACTATACAATGATGTAACTACAGTTAGGTATTTAACTTTAGGAAATTTAATATGATAAATAAGAATATGTTATGTGTGTGTGTGTTTATAGGTCCTTTTTTGCTTGTCATTGACCAAATATATATATATATACAAAGTATGTTTAAGCCTTTAGTGAAATAAACCTTCATAATTCTTTTCAAAAGAGTTTATCAATATATCAATTTATTCAAATAACCTCCATTAAGTACTTCTATTCACTATTTCAAGGGCTCAACCTGTTTATAACGCCATCCATAGAATGTGTGTTTTCTTGTTTTGTAATTACCTAGCTTGTATTAGAAATTCATTAAATTGTTTAAAACATCATTAACACTCAAGTTAAAGAAAAAGTTTCTCATTTTTATTTTACTATTGTTCTGTTAGCTGATGTTCACTGTTCTTTAGACTAACAGTTGCTTCAGAGAATAGTATACTTCTTCTTCTTCTTCTTTTTTTTTTTGATTTCCAGGAACTCTTAGAGCAATGTCGGGCAAACAGTAGGTGGATCCCAGAGACACATTCACTATGTGAGCAGCAACTCATTAAAAAATAATAATAAAAATATAAAAAGAGGTTGAGAACTAGGAAAGATGGCTTTAGACAGAGGTCTGCGTTGGCAATCATGAGTAGACAAGACTGAGATATCGGCAGTTAAGTAAAGTAAAAAATTTAACAGCAGCCCTAGAAACAGGCCACTTAACCCGGGGCTCTGGCTCTCCCTCTGTGCCCTAATTTTGGCTCTCAGCCTGCAGTGGTAGCCTCGACACCACCCAGCACGCTGTCTCCGTGGTACACAGAGACAACATAGAATCGATACTATTATAATGCATTCATTATGCTAGTTAATTACAAGTTACACTAAGTAGGCGTTATCCCCATTTTAGAATGTCAATACTGCTAAGAGAAGTTAAGCTATCCATACCTCCCAAGAAAAGTAAGCGGAGTTGAACCTGGTGGTGGTGTCTTAATGCCGTGTTCATGCTTCTGCCTCTCGATCCACTTGCCCTCCACAAGAGCACGCCCTTTGGGACTATGGGCGCTGTTCTGGCAAGTCCCGATGGTCAGGCTACCGCTGGGAATCGCTCTGGGAGTGCTCTCAGCACCGTCACTTCCCTCAGTAACGTTCCACTGGGGTTTACATTTTGGGGGCTCCCTCCCTGAATGACAGAATTTGGTCCAGTCTCTAAAACAAGGTTATTTTTTCCAGATTTCCATTGTTCCCAGCCGGGAATTTCTCCAGACACTCTCTCTCTCTCTCTCTCTCCAGTTCAAATTGATGAAATCACAGAACACCTCGGTCCTTAGCTGCACTGTTATAAAACTGTCATCAGCTTAAGATGAAGTAGGTAGGGGAAACTTCATACAATAAGTTGGACTTTCACCAAACGTTGAGGGCTGATTGGAATTGGATTGGAGAAAGAAATGGTATAATGCACTTATGGAAAAGAAAAATGTGAAAGGCAACCTTTGTGTTTGAAACCTCCTAAACAATGTAGTCAAGTAAAAAATCTACCCCCTCGGGCTACAGAAGTTCATTTACAAAAGGCTAAAAACTCATTAAATTGAAACTAATATACATCTAGAACTTTACAGGGTCTATGTCTCTTTTTCTGTAAGTGAGATCATTTAATCCTCAACTATTACCTTAATGGAGTCTGGAAAGATTTAATTATGCTGACTTCACACATAGGAGAAATAACATCTCAGTCATAAAGTTTAAATCTGCATGGCTAGAATATATGAATTAGTTCTCGAGAGTCTGCAAATACAGACTTAAAGTTCTACCTGCCCCAATTTCATAGATTGTGTGTGTGTGTGTGTGTGTGAGAGAGAGAGAGAGAAGAAGAAAAGTCACTATTCTCTCTCATAGGTTAACTGGGTCTCTAAATAATCATTCCCTACTATTCTACCCAGAGGTGTTATGGCATTATACTAGAAAATGTTAAATGCCACACTTTCCCCGCAATTGTGTATACATAGTGGACTCTAATAACTATTTTAGAGAAGAAAAATAAACTATGGAAATAAAATCCTCAGACAAAACTCAATAAGGTACATGGCATGTAATTCAACTCTGCACCTTTGATAAAACATATAAAAATGAAATATGGTCATTTTATGACTTAGGATCAAGATTGATGTCATGATTATAGTTCCACCACTATTAGTCTTTCCATATTAAGTTCAGTGCCATGATTGACTTATTTTGTGCAAATTGGTTAGATCATCAAAGAAGGAAAAATGGTATCTACACTTGAAATAAAGAGAACGTGTGTGGTGGGCTGCAGGGGCGGGTAGGTCAGCCGGTTCAGGCTGCTGAGCCATTTTTGCAAGGCCAATGCTGAGATCCCTTGCAGCTCATCATCGTAAATATTGAAGAAATTTTGGATGTATTTCTTGTTTACCAGATGCTAGTAGTACAACCTAAATTAATATATGAATTTGGAAAATAATGAGGTGATATGAATCCATTTGCCGCGATGTCACTGTGTGAATCGACACTTCATTCTGACACCCCCCACCCCTACCCCAGAAAATAGTTGTGGAGCCCGGCCAGTGTAGTATTTCACTGACGACTTCAGCAAAATTATTGAAACTGATGAAACGTCCCCAAACGTGCAGACTCCCATGTGAAAACCATTGGCTATTTTGTTGATCTGGCTGGTCCGGGGTACGTTTGTCTTCTTCTGCTGTCAGCGGCTCTGCTCTGCCTTGGAGAATTGCCTCTTCCCCATGTGCTCAAGGTCGCTTTTGAAAGGCAATCAAAATGCCTAGGTCTTTTTTGGTTAAACTTGTACAAGGGAGGCATGACTGGAAAATCTGATTCCTCCTCCCAGAAATGTGCAGGGAGAGCAAAGACCGCATTTCTTGGAGCTGCTTTATCCCAGGTGGTCTGCAAGAGGACTGCCCCTGGGGTCCTCATCCCAGACCCCCAAACCAGCCAGACTCCTGACGCCTGTCCTTACAAATCTGCTTCTTCAGCTTCACTACGACTACTGGGACTTGCCCAGAAACTGGCATTACATTTATTTTATTTTATTTTTCTTTTTATGCTTCTTTCTTCTTTCCCTTCCTTTCCTTTCCTGTTCTTTTTCTTTTTCTTGAATTAGCCACAGTCTCTGTCACTAACAAACAAAACAAGACAAAGTGAAAACAAAGCAAAATGAAACAACACCTGACTAACTTGGTTGAGAAGCCTTGTTCTACATGCTTCATTTTCCTATGCCACCGCCCTGCAGTCTGAGTCCAGAGGCTTTACTGCAACTCGGGCCCCCCTTAGTAGCTGTGAAAAACGTAGTCTTGTAAAAATAATGGAATTTTTTTACATGGAATTCTACATACGTCCCTTCCCTTACAAACAAAATGACCCCAGGTTACCACTTCTGACCTAGGATGGTGGCCAGTGAGAGTCCCTTTCAACAGCAGTACAACTCGAGGAAATGCCCATAACCTAAAGAATCTGTATTACAGTCATACATTCGTTTTTCTTTCTTTCCAGCCAGCATTACTCAAAGATTTTACACAGACCCTCGACACAAAGTCAGCGGTTTATTTTCAGATTTCAACTGAGGGCCATGAGCTGTGGACTTAGGAAAGAAATTTTACTTTAAAGTTCAGGATTAAAAGTTGAGATTTGTGAGAAGAGGACTGGCTAGATCTGAGTTCTATAATATAAATATATAGTGAGCCAAAAGGAGTCAACATGGTTAATGACTCAGATTATAAGATTTTTTTAAATTAAAACTCATATGTATTGCCATTTCATTATACTGGTATAGCCCCATTCCATTACGTCATTGGTTTCTCTAACTTTAAAATGGGCATTTTACCAGTGAGTAAACCTGGCTTTTTATGACTTACGGCACTTGCTCAGGAAATTATACGTACAGTTGGCATCAGAAAGGGATCGGCTCGCTCTGGGGCCAACTTTCTGCACCGGTTTAGGCTGCCTTCTGGACGAGTTGTAAGAGTGAGAATCGAAAGTAAAGAAATGGGTCAAGTTCCGAGAGTCGAGGCAGATGCTGCGTGGATAAGACAAAGTTGGAAACGTACATATGTTCGTGCAGTGTTAGCGAGTGTGTGAAGGTGGAGGGGTGAGCTCGCTGTCAGTGTGAAGAGTTTATGCTATAAAAGTAAAATCTATAAAAG
>PVKM010007633.1:0-40968 GCA_004027735.1 Carollia perspicillata | reverse complement strand
TGCAATGCTGTTTGTGCAGGGAGAACACTGGTTTGGACATAAACACTTGCTCTACATTCTAGAGGGTTGGAGTCTCTCTTCCACTCTCTCTCCTGCTCTCTCTCTCTCTCTTTTTTTTTAAGACTTCATTTATTTATCTTTAGAGGGGAAGGGAAGGGAAGGAGAGAGGGAGAGAAATATCAATGTATGGTTGCCTCTCTTGCGTCCCCTGCTGGGAACTGGCCTGCAACCTAGGCATGTGCCCTGACTAGGAATCGAACCGGGACCCTTTGGTTCCCAAGCCTGTGCTCAATCCACTGAGCTACATCAGCCAGGGCTCTATTTCTTTTATCACAGTAGCACATAGCTGCCATTGTGAACAAGTGAAAACTCAGCCTGACTGTCCACAGAAGTGGGCACCTCAGTGCCATTTTCCCATCCAAAAGCTACTCACCTGGGACAACGTAATCCGCCAGCTTTGCTAAGAGCAACGAGGCAATCTTGGATGCTGGGTCACTGGGATCCTCCTGCTCACTGTTCAGGGAGGGAACAGAATAGCTCCAGGGTGGGAGTTCCACATTCCCACAATCTTCTACACTCATCAGTGGGAGCGCAGCCCGGCACAGCTGAAGGATGATGAGGACCAGCTTTGGAGACGGGCGTTGGTCAAGCAGCAGAGAGAGGAGTTTGGATACACATGCTGGCTGGCTTAGGATAGCTTTACCGATGTGACTCCTGGGAAAGAAGGAAGAAAAGGTACACAATGTTGGGAATGCTGGCCTACAGAAATTCAAAAGCAGGAGGTCCCTAAATGAGGTGAAACCAACGGATGACTTCAGATTTCATGAGGAAGATGAGGATTTGGCACTATACTTTTATGAAGAAGAATTAAGTGTTTGAAGTGTGGTTTGGTTTTTTTTTAAGACTATCTGATGAAAGCTCATAATTGACCAATAATACTTAAAAAGAAAGATTTTTGAATATTTTCTGACTGCTGATGTTTACTTAAATGAGATCCTATAGTTCAGCACGATTCACAGAGCATCAAGACGTAGAAACCCACTCTAGGAGGCTTACGGTTTAGTCTTTCATTCCTTTTTAAGGAGTACTTTGAGACCAAAGGTCTCACCAGTCTGGGATCTGGCACAGCTGAGCCTGTCATATTGCACTAAGGAGAAAGCAGAGTCCAGCAGAAGCCAAAGAAACAGCAGTCCCTGTGGACGAGCTTTTGTGGGCCTCGTGGCTCACACATGATGGTAGTAAGCCTCCACAGAGGTCTTCTTCTAAAGACACTGCATGAGAAAGAGTTCATTACAGGTTCTGACCGGTTATTCTTCAATCTTACTAAATGAAGGTAACGCTTTTTGGTTATTGAATGCAAATGGATAAATTTGAAAGTCTAGCAGATGTTACCAGAAAGTATTAAAGCAAATGATAGTATTTTATAATCATCTAAACAATCCTCACATTTTCAAACTACATACTACTTTTTCAATGACTTTATTCTCTACTGTTTTTCTTGAGGCAGGAGCATGACAGAACAGCCTAGTAATTTAGACAGTTCTAAAGTCAAGGACCACCCGAAGGAATCCCAACCACTCCAGAGGAAAGCCCGTGCTCTCGGGGCTCTAGTTGAGCCTGCCGTACCTTGAGAGATCATTGAGGAGGCTGAGCACGTCCTGCAGAGCATCGTTCCCAGCGGCCTGGTTCCCACAGCACTCAGTCGCTCGGGCAAGATGGTTAGTGAGAAGGCTGGACACCTGACGGGCCAGACCTGAGTGCACGGCCTCCGTGGAGCCACCTTCAGAGGTAAAGACAGGAAAAGCCTGGTGAAACCCCAGGAAGCCATGGCGAGCCTGCAGCTGTGGCAAGTGCTCCCTCTCAGCCTGCCTGTGTTAAAGCCCTCCTTGCTGCCTGCCCCTGCCTGGTCCCTAGCACAGCTGTCTGTAGAAACCTCTGCGGCCCCATAGCACTTTGTATTCACCTTGGCTATGACATTGATACCCCATAATTATGTGTTCATTGGTCTACTTCCCCCATTGGACCGCATCTCTCAAGAGGAGGAACAATGCCTTATTCATCTTATGCCTGGCTCTCAAGACAACAGAACGTACAATGAATGAGCAAGCATAAATAAACAAGCTGTATACACAGCTGGGATATTATGAAGTAATTATCCTTCAAGTTTATTTTTTAGATCATATTGGTAACTATCTTCAAAAATAATTTGAAAAAAGCACCTTGAAAGTGCAACTGGAAGACCATTTCATAAAATATTTGTTTGGAGACTGTTAGCAGTGTTGACAAGAAAGAAACAAAAACATCTTCCTGATTTTCTGGGGTTACTGTACTTCGTCAGGGTGGTTATCATCCCCCCACCAGAGCTTTACAGTGGCACCGTTAACAAGTAAAAATTGTGTATATTCAGATTGTACAATGGAACTTTTTAAAAGATGTGCAACCTGATTATTTAATATACATATATATTGTGAATGATTCCCACAATCGAGTTAACACATCCAGCATTTCAGTTATCTTTCTCGTGTGAGTGGTGAGAACACGTAAGATTTACTTTCTTAGCAACTCTCAAGGATACAATGAAGTATTAACTGTCATGTGTTACATGAGATCCCCAGATCTTATAATGGACAGTTTGTCCCTTTGGCCAACATCTCCCTATTTTACCTTCTCCCAGCCCTTGGGAAACACCATCCTACTCTCTGTTTCTAAGAGTTTAGCTTTTTGTATTCCACATATAAGTGAGATTACTCAGTACTTGCCTTTTTGTGTTTGGCTTATTTCATGTAGCATCACGCCCTCTAGGTTAGGCTCTTGTTTAATGTCATAGTGTAGCTATAGATTTTCATAGAATCATGCTGATGAAGAGGCTCTCATGAAATCATTAACTGATTAAACCCAACCGATTATGTTGTTTAACACAGGCTCTCTTTTCCCCATCCAGCACAAATACTTAATAAACAAACACATCAACAGAAGAAGTCAATGCATTCTAGAAAGGAATCCTGCTTCCTACCTTCTTCTTTCTCCCACTCAACGCAGCGGTTGGCAAGCACCTGGAAGGCTGCCCAGGCCATCGTGGCTACCTTCTGCTTCTTGGTTTGTTTCTCACTGGAGCTGGACTCAGTCTGACTGCTCAAGCTACACAGTCGATCCATGAGCTGGACAAGGCCACTGCGCACCAGGCACTTCTCCTCGCTCCTGGGCAGGCGGGAAGGGTTGCACAGAACAAACATAAATCATCAGCCCTCAGGAACCTCTCTCACTTGGGACTCAGGTTATGAAAGAAACAGAAAACATGTTGGTATAGTCTTTGTCTATGACTTATGACACTACCATGTATAAATGAACACAGAAATATTTTTGTAGAATCAGGTTTTCCTTCATAAATAAGGAACTTCAAGTTCTGGTTTATTCATAAAGAATAGCAAAATAAAAATTGATGGCATCATTCAAGGTTGCCATGACAGAAAAATTACATATGTTTTGCCCTGGTTGGTGTGGCTCAGTGGATTGAATGCTGGCCTGTGAATCAAAGGGTCACTGGTTCGATTCCTGGTTGGGGCACATGTCTGGGTTGCAGACCAGGTCCCCAGTCAGTGTGCATGTGAGAGGCAACCGACCAGTGTTTGTGTCCCACATCAGTGTTCCTTTCTCTCTCTTTCTCCCTCCTTTCCCCTCTCTCTAAAAATAAAGTAATTTTTTTAATTACACACTTTATCACAAGGGGATTCAAAGAATGACTTCATGACTGCTTGATGTCTTCAGACTATTAACCAAATGACTAAGAGGGGAAATAGATGTGCATATGCAGACAATTTTTGCCAAATATGCAAGTAATTTCCTAGGGGCCTTTTTCTTTCCTTCAATCTTTCCATTCTGTCAATATAACATAATCTCTAATGGCCACTTTTGATCATACAAGAACTCAACAATATGGAATTTATACGGTAATTTTAAATGTCAGGAGGCAAGCTCATTTAATCAGGGTGACAATGTCACTGGATAATCAAAGCAAAACAATCCAATTTTTAATTAAAAATTTTTTACTTAATCAACTGCATTGTCTTGTAACTCACAAACAATAAAAAAGCATTTCCTTGCTTACCTGGTGTACGGGATGGTGCACAAGAGCCCAATGCTATTTGCACATGCAATAGGGTAACGAGCACACAAAGACACCACAGAGGTCATGGTCTCGCCAAAGGCTTCCTGGACCTGCTCGACCATCCCACCACAGGTTAGTTCTTCAATTCTGTGAAACAGAACCAAGAGTCAGCCTTCCTGAGCCATAGCAAGAACAGTGATAGTGAACACGAGAGTGGAGAAGCAGTCCTAAGAAGCCCAGCAGGGTCAACCTGAACCCAGAACTAAAGTGGTCTTGGAGATCACCGGTGTTTCCCAAAATGCAGGACACAGACGACTGTGGGGCAGGATTTCTAAGTGAGACTCAAAGACAAGGCCCACACGCAACAGAAGTCTGGGAACTCCTAGGTTAGGTAAAGTTAAGCAGGGCTCTCTACTGCAGAACACCTCAGAGCTCTACGAAGTTCAAGCCCATAGCATTTCTGAGAGCAAGAGAATAGAACCCAAGATTCCCTAAACTTATTTAATAATGAAACCATTTATTTGAGACACATCTACAGAATCCATGTAACAATGAACACTGTAAATGCAATGGTACTAAAGAATGCCAAGACCCAAACAGATGAGCTAAATGTCCTTTTCAAGTTCAAGCTTTATCAGCAGAACATGAGAATCTAGTTAGTTGATATAAGACTTTCCCAATGTAAAAACACAACTCAGGAGAGATTCTATAGTAATTGCTATTAGTTGAGAACTGGAACTATCTAGGATTATAAAGATACACAACATAATATTGTTTATAATAGCAAAAGTAAATAAAACCTAAGGTTTAAAAATAGGGAATTGGTTTAATAAAGGCTCAGGAATATGATCCAGTCCTATAGAACCACTAAAAACATTATAGGAGATGAGATATCTATGGTTCGAATAAAGAGAGAAAACACTAAAATATTAACAGGTTTTATCTTCAGATACTGGATTAACATATGATTTATACTTCGGGATCTTCTGCATATGTTCCAACACCTGACATGACGTTAGTAACTGAGAGAAAAGGAGTAATGCTGCTAGCGTTGTGGAGAAATTGTTCTGGAAGTAAGCTGTGGTGGTTGGTGTTACTCACTAAGCCTCTGGGCACCCCTGTGGTTGGGGGGGCATGTGACCAGTCTGGGCAACAAGGGGCCAGACTGACAGCTTTGAGATGGCGGTCTCCTCTCTCTCGTGGGCTCTTTGTGATTACCATGAGCCAAGGTGGGCCTGGGTGGACATGAGTAAGAACTAAAATTTTGTTTAAGCCACTGAAATTTTGAACTTGTTTGCTTCCAAAGAATAACCTAGCCTCTCCTGACGGCAGAAATTTCTCAAGATAGTCACGTCAGCTCTCAGTTAACACATTTCCTCCAGCCATGGCCCTCTGCTTGCTGGCCAGAATCCCTCAGGAGTTGCCAGGAGGTACAAGCAGCCCCCAGCAGTCCCAGCCCAGGACTTGGAGAAAAACGCCTTTTCTATTTCCATCTGAAGAGCTTGGAAGCCCAGTAGGAAACTAATATAGAAGAATTCCTCACAAATAAGTTATAAAACCTCCTTCAAAGTTAGTATCTACAATTATATTTTTAGAAATCAATCTAGTAAATAAGCACAAAATTATACAAAAACATAGGTATAAGGATGTTGACTAAAGCACTATTATTAATGCAAAAACAAAATGGAAAAAAAGGAAGAAGGAAGAAGGAACAGAAGGGAAGGAGGGGGAGAGAGAGTGAAAAAAGAAATGAACCAATGTGTCCCTCGGGAGGGGGTGAGTTCGATAAAACAAAATATAGGTGACCATACAATGGAGGTCCATGAAGTTTTTCAAAACTAAAGCAGACCTATATGTAATGACATGAAAAGATAGAGATATCCAAGATATATGGTGCAAAACAGCTCATACTGCAGTAAATCAAGTATAATATAATCTGAATTAAGTAAAATAAAAATCACACACATACACACTTATGTATAAGAAAGAATTAAGGAGCTATTTATTTGTGTGTAGTTGATACAACAAGCTGTTAATGAGCAATGGAATTTAGGTGGAAAAGATGAATAGAGAGACTTACTTATACTTATATATGCTGAATTTTTTTTACAAAATCACTAACTACTTTTATAAAAATAAAAATACGATATTAGGGAACAACACAGGCAAATACCACTGTCTTTGGTTTGGCCCCCAGGATAATCTTTGGCAGGGCTTTTGCCCATTCCGACAGAGTAGTGTGGACCTGCAGAACAACTGACCTGGGTCCTCCCTGCAGAACCATCGTCACTGGACCCACAAGATGGGTCACTCCCCCGACTCGAACAGCTGCGGTCAGCAGTTCGCGCATGTGCACCAGGGCCTGCTTGCGAGTGTTTCCCCGCCGCCACCTCGTCTGTGCAGCCAAAAGGAAGCTACTGCTGGACACCTGAAATGCATGAGAAGGAGGTACACCTGACTCCTGCTGACCGTCACAGGGCTCCTGTGCTTTTCAGTGCTATTCATCTGCAGTCGGCAAAACAGGACGTACAGCTTGGTCAGGGTTGGTGCCAATGAAAGCAAACAGCTGCCCCAGCAGGACACTGTAGGTGGGCTTGTCCCTGCTGTCCTCGATGGCCAACGACTGCAGGAGCGTAAAGGAGCTGCTTCGGTGGCTGGTCACGTGGCGCCGCCTGCGTTGGATCCAAAAAACAAGAGACACTCAGGGAGTGTGTTTTGATGAAGAGCATTCAGCTGCATGTTGGAGTCTAACCTTGGCCATCAGCCATTTACCTCTGATTTGCTCTAGTAAATTCCAAGTCCTCATTACCAATCATCTCCAGGTCAGAAGGAGCGGACATGCTGCGAAGGAAAACAGGCTGCCGCACAGCGTGAGCTATCACCTTTGTTTCAGAAGCTGATTTACAGGCTGGAAGAGAACGGAATAGAAGGGTTGACATGTCTGTTATCCCATGTGTCGGGAGAGCAGCAACAGCTAAACCTGACGTGGAACTACCAAACAGTCTAAGACATCCTTGTTTTCTCTGAGAGTTCAGCCACCAAACCAGGCAGCAAAGCATAACTAGTATTTTTAGGCCAATTTTTAAAAATCTCGATATTAGGTTAAAATGACCTTAGCTTGGAAAACTAAAATATTTTCATTAAATTGGGTTTCCAAAGAAAGGTTGAAAAATTCATTTGATTTCATAACTACCAATGTTCACTTTAATATAAGCATTTTAAAAAGCAAGAGAGGACAGAGACAGTAATTTCTGGAAGCAAAAATTTCTTAATTCAAATAAATCCAGATCCATTTCTTTTCAGAGATGCCCTTTTTTCCCCTTTAATTCAAGATTTATTTAGCTGACTTACTACCATTTGGCAACATCTCTGTTTTGGTCATAGCTGGATGAGTAAATATATCACACTTGAGCTAGAATTTGACCAGCCCCTTCCTATAAAATATACTCTTTAACTCTATCCAGGGAAATAGCTATTTTATTTTATTTTTTAAATAAACACTTTAATGGAAGACAAAATACATGTAATGAACTGCTAAGGAAAAAAAGTGTTAAGAAAGTGGAGTAGAGGTCATTTTGAATCTATCTGTTAGACAGCCAAGCTTAAAAAACATGATTGTGCAAGATGATCTCAGGAAATGATTGGTCATCATCTCTGATACCAAGATCCCCTTGGAAAGTACCACCAGCCTTAGTGAGGGGTTAAGTCTTTATAGGGGACACTTCATTAACCAAGGGCTCATGTGGCCAAACCATCCTGGCATGCAGTCATACAGCACACTTGGCACACTTCCCCCGATGTTCTCAGGGCACGGTACCCTATCATTAGGTTCAGAAACCTTGGTGGCAGCCTAGATTTCTCTCCCGAGAAAGAGAATCCCTGGGTGATCAGCTAGGGGGCAAATGAGTCTGTTTGCTCGACAGTGTCCATCAAGCAATGGGCTGGATAACATGAAGTCTTTCATTTAAGAATATGTTTATTCAATTTATTTTCTCAGGAGAAGAATTAACACTCGTTATAATGGGCTATGCCCAGAGTTGTATATCTGGTTTAAGTAAGAAAGTTCATTTATTTCCCTGAGAAACATATTTCAGACTAAGAATTAAAGTGTGATCAGGAGAAAAATTAATAGTGGAAATTCATGCTAGAAGTTTCCACCTAATAATTAAGATGAAATGCAAACTCAGCTTCAAGAGGAAAATATGAGGCGTTACAAGATTCACAACATTGACTATCTAGTTATATATGTTACTGTGAGAATGACGAGCCATCAACTAAAACTAGGGGACTCGGAATTATAAAAATACATGTCATTGGGCTCCTTAGATGCTCCCAAGAAAAACAAGATGAGGCAGGTGAGGAGGCACCCCTGGTGCCCAGCTGACCCACAAAACAACACATGAATTCAATGAAAAGCACTTCTTGGCTGAAAAAAGTAAAAGGCAAAATAAAAAATGTTGGGAGTACACAAGAGTGATTTTCTTTTTAAGTAGCTCATGTCCATTTTATGAACAGACTAGTGCAGGGAGTGGTGCGGTGCTAGCTTTGAGCGGTACCCGGTGTTTCCGCAGGGGTCCCAGAGATGCTTCTGGTGAGGCCGGACTGGGCCGCAATGGTGACGTGCAGCAAGAGCTCGGCTCGGTTCATTAAACTCTTCACTAACGTCTTCGTTTTAGCCAGTGGGTGCAAGGGTTTCTGAATGAGAGAGTTCACCTCTTGTAGGAACTTCTCCCTATAAAGAAAGGCTCATGTGCATTTAGTTGTTCTCTAGTTTACCAAAACCAAAGTTTTTAGTTACAAAGGATAGGAGAAGACGGAGGGAAAACTAAGCAAAAACTAAATACTGCTCACTGCCCCCTTTCCCCATCTGAGGGGAGCAGTGTTATCAACTGTGGTCAGTTTCAGTTCTTTTTGCCCAGTTTCAAATACCATGGTGCTAACTTTTGAAGGTTAAAACAAAAACCTCCAAATTACCAAATGACTTCCAAGTCATTAGTATTTAGTTAATGCACAATATTTTAAAAGTATTGTTAAAACTAGATCTTTAGCACCAAAGGAATAATTTAGCTTTACGTAAGTATTAACATCACTAACCTCAGAGATAGGACCATGTTTTCAAGATCATTTCCATCAAAGGAGACTTCTTTCATTGAACACAGAAGTTCTAGTTCTTTCATTTTGTTCTAAAGAAGGAAAAATCAAGAAAAGATGGTATGCAGGATCTGCAAAAACTGAGTTTTACTGTACATGTTAAGAATAACAGAAAATTTCAGGGGGGAAATACACCATCTTTGGTTCATCTTTCTATGCCAGAAGCACATCTGTAAGTTATTATTTGATATTTTAATTATTACAAATTGTACTGACCACTTTCTAGGGATTTCTTCAGTGCTTGTAACTCTGCCTTTGATTTATTTTTTAAGGCTTGAAAGCACAATTTGATAATGATAACTTCTTTATAACACTATTAATCAGTTAAAAACAACAGGCAATTTATTATTTGTATTATTGACATACCAGTCTAATTTTATTTAACATTTGGGGGGCACAACATTCTAAGAAGTACCCTACTTTCCCTCTGCACACAAAGCATGCACCTTTGCACTGGGATGCACCACATGGCTTGCTCACCTCGTTGAAGTGGTAGTCATAGAAGAAGGGCACGTTGTTTTCCAGTTTCCCCTGTATGGCGTCATCCACCTCACTTTGCCATTTCTGTTCCAATTCTGCAACACTCTGATACATTAAAACATAAAACAATATGAAAACTGATAGAAAATAAAAACAAGTGCTATCTACAAATTCAGAAGTTTTAGTCATAATAATTTTTAAAAATTCAGATCACTTTGTAAACATCATTAAATTTCTAGGAAAGAAATTATTTCTAACAGTTATTAGAGAAATGTTGGTGTTTTAGCTTTCATTTACCTGCAGCTGTCTCTCCATGGCACTCAGTTTCTTAAAGGTCTCGCCCATAATTTTACATAATAAATCATATTCCTCAGCATGTTCTTCTTGGTACTGGAAATTTATTAGGGACTGCAGTGCATCAACCAAGTTCAAGTGCTTAATAACACATGATACCACCATTTCCTCCATCACATCTGGCTGAATTACTTCTCTGTGGTTACAATGGAAAGTAGTCAGGTATATGCCATGTGCTCACCTTGCCAATACTTTTTTATAGATTAAAGGACACAGGCTTTGATTTAAATATATTAAATATTCACCACACCTCCTTTGTTCCAATAAAGAGGCATGAACATTATATGATAACTTTACTATCAAGTTGGCAATAATTAAATATTTTTATGATAAAACTAACACTGGCTGATAAAACTGAAAATCAAAATGAACGACACTACGATTTGTACATTTGGAGCTACAGTCTCATTAGAGCTGGAAGAGGTCTCAGGCTAAAAGAAGACCTTTGGCACCATTTACCTACCAATGAATTTTATGCAGCTTATGCCTTGTGGTATTTCGCACGTATGGATGTAGGACTGAAAACAATGGTGCTTCTGTACTTTCTCATTTTAAATTTCATCTATACTGTAAAGTTTTCTCTGAAATGGTTTATCTTGTCTCAGAAGGCAGGGCAGAGCCTGCAAAACAGACTTCATTTTAAGCAAGAACACCTCAAAGGTGTCTGTAAGGCTTCATGTTCTAGAATAAAGACCCCTCCCTCACCATCTCTCTAGGCATCAAACATAAAGAAATGCCTCTATGAGAAAAGATGATATGGAAATGAAAAGTTTGTGACTATTAATAGAAGGTCACACCACCTGAGAAAAACCTAGAACCTGTCAAACTGGAGCATGCATCAGAATTGTGTGGAAAAGCTGTGAAAACAGGGATGACTGGGCCCGTCCCCAGAGGTCCTGACTCAGCAGGTGTGAAATGGGGCCCAGAACTAGCAAGTTGTTAGGTGCTGCTGATGGACACTGCTGAGTGGAGGCCCACACAATGAGACCTGCTGACCTTCAATACCATCTGGGACACTCCCCAGGGTGCTTGGTTAGCAGTCATTAAGTAAACACAAAATTAAAGTTCATTTGCTAGACTATAAGACAGATACCACCTTCAACTGTTTAACATTTTTTTTCCATTGGGAAAAGGGAAATGCTATATAGCAACATACTTTATACTTGGTCTAAATTGAGGTCTAGCACGCCCAGAAATTTCCCTGAGCTTTATCATGATTCCTGGAGGCAGCCTGATCCGGGGCAGGTCAAAGTAGTTTCCCACTGGAGGCACGAGGATGTCAGAGGGGTAGGTGAATTCTCTGTCTTCCTCGATGGTCAGAGGCAGCGGAGATGGGCTGGGAGTCAGGGCAGGGGAGATCACGCCATTGGCCTCCACCTGCCATTGGCACCTGAACAGAAAGAAAAGAGTTTCTTCTCTTCCTCTTCTGTCTGGTAAGCTACTTCAAGTTTGCAGATAAATCAAACATATGAAGGATCACATTATGTGTTAAATATTTATTTATCAAACCTTCTCTAGAGCGAAATTAGCATATTATATGAAAACATATCTTTGGGAATCTGCCTCTTTCCCAACATTTTGACTCAGAGATCCCACTTCTGAGAATATATCCAAAGAAACCAAAAACACTAATTCAAAAGAACATAAGCACCCTTATGTTCATTGTGGTGTTATTTTCAATCACCAAGATCTGGAAGCATCCCGAGTGTCCATTGGTAGATGAGTGGATAAAACAACTATGTGGCATTTACACAAGGGAATACTACTCAGCTGTGAAAAAGAAGAAAACTACCCTTTGCAACAGCATGAATGGATCTGGAGAACATTATGCTAAGTGAAATAAGCCAGTCTGAGAAAGACAAATACAATATGATTTTACTTATATGTGGAATCTAATGAACAAACTGAACTAACAAGCAAAATAGAGACAGACTCACAGAAAGAGAGTAGGATGACAGCTATTAGTAGTAGGGGGGGATTAGGAAGGAGGTTAGGGGGTGGAGGGAATCAAGCAAAAAGGAAAAAGGACTCATGGACATGGACAACGGTGTTCTTGATTGCAGTGGGGAAGGGGATAAAAGGGGGTAAAGTGCTAATGGAAAAATACAATAAAAATTTTAAGGAAAATAAACTTTTAAATATATAAAAGTATTGAAAGAATTACATGTTAACACCCATATACCCACTGCCTAGCTTCTTGAATAAACACTTTGCCGTTTGCTTTCTCTCCCATCTACCCGTTCTTTGGGGATCCTTTAATTTCATTATACAATATTTGTTGGAGAAAAGCTTACGTTGTTCAAGTCTGTAATTTCAAATTAGTAAAGTATGGGCCAGAAGGCACTTTGCCGTGATTTCCACTTCACTTCTTAGACACAATGGCACCTATGGGATTGTCCAGCAGTAGGTACGATCAGCTGGGAAACACACTAAAAGTAGTTTTCCGCATCGTCTTTTTTCCTTTCTTTTTTCAAGCCCTTTTTCCATCATGAGCAAAACTAGCTACATCTGAGCCTTTTGTTACCTTTGCAAAAGTTTGGACCGCAACAGCTCCTGACAGGCTTCTTCTTCTTTGGTAATTTCTGGTCCATTGTACAGGATTCTTAACATGGAACAAGCTAACACAGACAGACCCAAAGCCAGGTCTACCAGAAAGGGCAAGCCTCCTGACACGTCCTCGGAAGACTCCTACAATGCAGACGGGGCAAATCACACTGGTCAGCAGGCAAGGCGGAGCCCCTGCACCTGTGTCTCCACACTGCCCTGCCCCGACCACAGGGCTCACGGGGCAGCATGGAGCATCGTTGCTGTGGCACACAGGGACAGCACCTAACAGCACAAGCAGAGACATGGTGGCACCGAATGACCACAGAGTGAAGTCTCAACACAATTCAGGAGAGAGAAGAGCTGATAAGACTCCATATTAGAAATACTATCAAACTCATGCATGATTTTTTGGGTAGCTCCCTCTCTGCTTTGCCTACTGGGGTATAAGTTACTATTTTGTTTTGTCATCTCCATCCTATGCTCGAACAAAGATATTGTCAATGATGACACTGAATTCACTCAATAAATATTTACCGAGTGCCTCCTGTGTACCAGTCATTGTTTAGGAGACTGAGATAACAGCAGAGAACAAGACAAAGATGCCTGCTCTCATGGAGCTTACATTCTGGCAAAGAGCTCCATCCAGAGAGCCTGAGCTTGCTTAAATTCAAGCAGTCTCCCAATCTGAACTGCACTTTACAACCCAGGCTGGTAAGCTCCTACTACTCCTTCTCTCTCTCTCTCTTTTGTGGATAGGAAAATAATTTATTTACACAGATTCTGGGGGCTGGGGCAGAGCGGGGGAATAACTTTTGGGCACTGCTATTAACAAAAGACTAGGTTAAATCTACTCACAGAGTATAGCACAAATAATTAACCAGAGAAAGACCCAGTCTAGCAAAAACAGCCTTTGGGAATAGAATTAAAAGGTCAGACCCTACTACTATCAAAACCAAGGTCCAAGTGCTTTGCCCTATGGAAAGACATTGGAGGCAGATCACCCCTCTAGGCTTTGAAGACAGAACCCTGAGCAATGGATTCTCTGTGCTGCTGAACTGATTTGCGCTTACAGCTCATTTCACTCCATAAACTACTACTTACTATTGGTAATCTACTTCCTGTCAAATGGAAGAGATGGATGAAACAGTAGCTCATATTTTGCTGCATTTCCAAGGCAAATATGATGTATGTAACCAAGGTACAAAGGAGAGAGTACATTATGCCCACAGCAGTGGTCAGAGTCAAGTACCTGAGCGCGAACTGTGCAAGCAAAGCCCCACATGGCTTTGTCAGGAGTGTTGTGCTCACGACCACTTCTCATTTCAAAGGAGAAGGTGACTGTATCTCCTTCCACCTTAAAATTTAAGGGGGGAAAATGCACTTTAAAAACAAGACACACAGTTTTCAAGAGAGCAATGAGTTTCAGAGATTTACTTTGAAAAGGACCACAGCAATGTCCTTTTCTCACTGGCTTTTTAAATTCAAAATCTATCCCCTCTCATTCGGACACCAACCTTTCAGGTATCTCTCCTGACCAGGTAGCTTTTGGGATGAGGCATCTGTGAAATGGATCACAATTGCCTGACAGCAGACATATTTTCTCTGTCTGCTGAGCAAATATGAGCCAAATATGAACCAAATCTTAAGCATAATTTCAATAAATTCCTCAAATTTCTATTCTTTCTGCCCTCCTCCCTCTCTCTCCATGTCACCCCCTACTATGCCAACAAGGTAAGCAAATGGCCAGTATCTGGGAGAACACAGAGCCAGTGCTGGGAAAGCTTGCTCTGTAGTGTTGAACCAACACCATGAATGAGAAACAAAAGGCAGAAAAACAGAGAATAGGTGAAAGTGCTGGGCTGGTCCAGCTTTGGATGCACTTGGACTAGCCCCCTGGTGCAAACTTGCTGTCTGTTGCTGAATTAGAGGATACATAATATATGTGAGATAAAGTGTTTGGGAACAGATTTTGGAGAAGTTTTCAGAATGGGCATTTCACTTCATATTCATATTCTGGGTAGATATGTCAAACAAGGGGCCAGATTACAAAGCATGGCTCAAGTCTTATCAGTTTGAGACTGGATTATTATTTTCACTCCAAAGCCCAAACTCATCTGAAAACATTGATTCCACAACTTTTCACTTCAGTGGCTCTGTGGGTCTAGGGCACTCATCATAAGGGAGTCTAGAGAAGAAGTAAGCCGGAAGAATGAGCAGTCCTTTAATGGACAGGGAAGGAGATGCTGTGACAACCTCAGCCCATGGAGGAACCTGTGCAACAGGTTCTGGAGTGGGCAGGGGTCTGATGCCCTGGAAGGGAATGGAGGGTCATGCTCCACGAAGTAGTGACTTCACAGGCCTGGCAATGTAGCCCCAGCTCCACAGAATCCCTCGTGGCAAGCTTTGTTTTGAACTCTCGTTGATACACTTGGGCCCATGAGGAATAAAGTCCATCTTTCTTTTCTAGGAAGCAAATGGGACTGGACACCATACCTTCACCAGGTCTTTCGGCCAGCCGGTTCCTAAGACGCTACGGCTGCCGTACCCCAGGGTATTGCCTCCATACTCAGCAACCTTCCTACTGTTTGTGTTGGGCCCCGCGTAGATCACCAACTTCAAAACAGAAAATAGACTGTTAGACTGTAAAAGAAAAACAAAAACAACATCTACAAATAAAAAGGCTGCAGAAAATGTTTGTTTAAAAATACACTAATAATCAGGCACTGGTGTCATAATATAACTAATGTTTTTTAAAAATACAACTGATACTAGGTTGAATGCAATTGGCCATTGGTATTTACAGGGCAGCCACAGAATGATAACAAATATTACCATAATTTAACTGACTTGGGGACTTCATATTAAAATAGTTATACTCAGCTAATATATATACACACATATATTTTTAAATAAATAACCACATGTAATTCATAACTAAAAGGTACAGTTTGCCCTCTCGAATCTTCCCCAAAATTAATAAAGTGAACAAAATATAAGTGAAAAGATGGTAATATCTCATACAACAACAAAATAAAAGCAAAAAACTCCAAAAACCTTAATGGATGAGGATGATAAAAAATGCAACAAATTGAAAATAAGCCATACATTCCTAGAATATTGCTTCATGGTATATAAAAGAAAATGACCCAAATTTGGGCCAGAAAGGGGGCTGCTTCTTCTTGGGTCAGTTTTCATGTATCAACACTTTTCTTCCATAAAGGCTATTAATTTACACCCACTTAACCAACTTTCTAATATGCAGGAGAACCACTTAGAGGCCATTTGGCATTCAAATACTCTCATAGGAAGAGCACAGCCCTGGCTTCTTTAAACACCAAACCCCATCTCACAGTGTGTGCTCCAACTGCCTCTGCGTAAGGGAGGTCCGAGTGGATCTAGAAGCTGCACTTCCAGCCCTGGACACTTATCTGTTTGTGACCTCTTACCCTTCTTGCACCACTGGGACCACTGGGAAAGTAAATGTTACTTTTGTCCCTGTAGTCAGCGGGCATTATTGGCCTCCACATTTAACACTGATGTGTACTGCAGGTGGAGACTGCATGCACCAGAAGTTGCAAATTACTGGCTTTTAAAGGAGAAACAAAATGACACTAATTAAAAAGGCAAACTCTTTCATTTCCATTTTAAACAGTTGCATCACCTGAATCTAGGAAATGGGGAAGCTAATGCCAGGAACTAGGAAATGGTGTGGATCCGTGCCAGGAGATAAAGTTTTTGAAAGGCCCACCAAAGACCATTTCTCTTGCTTGCAGCAAAGGTAAGTTTTGGGGGTAAGTGTTAGTCTCTCCATATATCTGGGATCTTCACTAGCCTAAGATAATGGGGATGAGGATTCTATAGTTTGCCCAGGAATGTGTTTTACTGTCCCATAGTATAGACAGTTAAGAAGTCCTTTATTTTTTAACTTAAAAATCTCCCCTGGTGGGACTGAAGACCATTTGCCCTTACACAGTTCACAGAGGAGAGATACAGCAGACAGCTGATAATTTACATGAAAATAGTCCTGTGTATGTACAAAGCTATTAGCTAATCCTTCAGTTGTTCTTTTGTATGTTACATATCACAATTTCTTTAGCTTTTCCTCCTAAATTCAACCTGATGATTTACAATGCAACAGTTATAAACAGAAGAAAATACTATAAGCCCTAAAACACTTCCTTTTACTTAGAATTTGGTTCAGCCACCAGGTTGGAAACTACACTTCCTTGAAATCTATGTGGACCCTGAGGTCATGGCAAAGAGTAACTTAAACCCAAAAAGGTCCTAACAACATCTGAAATCCTTCTGAAGAGCTACCTTCTCCTGAAAGATACATGAGAAGCCCCAAGGACTGGGTAGTAAGACCTTTCTAGATGAAAGGACACACACATCTATAGGAATTATGAGCACAGAGGAAAGCCGGGAGGTAAGCAGAATGGAAAATTTCCTTTGATTCGGATCTAAACTCTGAAAGCTTACAAAAGTCCACTTTCAGCATGTCATTAAAACACTGTTCTTAGACCGCAGAGGTGCTGGCTTTTTGACGCCCCCAAACACTACCCTTCGAGGCGTTATCTTAGGGAAGTTCTCCTAAGAGATATCTGCGGACAGAAATAAGTCAAGAATGGTGACCAGCAGCAAAGAAAAATAAGAAGCATCAAAGACACCAGCCTATTAGAGGTGGAAGCCGTTCTAAAGCAGCCCGTGCTTACTTTGTCATAGTCATATTGCGAAGAGCATCTGCTGTCAAATCTGAGATACAGGCAGCGTGCTCCTGGGATGTGGACAGTCTCCTTAAATTTATAGTTGTCTCTGACAGGGTGGACCGTCTCCACAGTCTTGCCAGCAGCCCATGGGGCAGGAATCTTTAAGCCAGTGAGGAAGCCTGGCTCCTCCTTCTCTTCCAGCATTCTAAAACCAGACAAAGAGAATGTGATTGAGTTTGACAGCAAGGAGAGGAAAAAGAAAATGTATACACAGGAAAATACAAAAGAAGAAATTTCATTCTAATTTTCCACAGCATGCAGCGTGACAACATTGTGGCTTGACACAGTGGCGATCGGACGCATTAAAAAATCCTATATTTAAGGTTCTTTTCTTTCTTGTTATACAATATATTTGTATTTCCCCCTCTTTTTTCAAGGCGGAAGCCCAACTCATATCTAAGAGAGAACCTTGCTAACTCTCATTTAAAGTTACTCAGAAAAAGAAAAGACACTGTAAAGGACTTTTAAATTGGCCACTTTCCAAATCCTACAGGATCAGTACCCTATAAAGGTTCCTTTTGTTGATATCTAAATGTCAATTGTTGAAAACTCCATGACTCTACACAACCAATGTTTACTGGAGTTTTTACCAAAGAAAGGTGCTTTTGAAGTTCCTCTCATCCATTGTAATTGAACTGTAGAGGACATCACAACCCAAGGCCATGGAATACGGACTCCTATAGCTGCACTTGGCTGTTGTGGAATTCTCTTTCAGCTCTGTGCTATCCAACAGGGGTGGTTACTTAGTAAAATGTGGCCATTTAAGTTGACTCCAAATTAAATACAATTTAAAATTCAATGTCTTGGTCACATTAGCTACATTGCAAATACTCGGTAACAGCATGTGGCTGTCATCAACAGTACTAGAAAACAAAGATACAAATTTTCATCACTGCACAAAACTCAGCTGGATAGCATACTGTTCTAGAAAAACCTGTAAGTCCTTCCTTTCTGATCAATGTTTTTCAAGACAGCTTTAGTGAGCTGTAATTGACATGTAATAAATAGCAGATATTTAAAGATTATAAATTGGTGAGTTTGGCCGTATGTATACACCTGTGAAACTTCCTCCTTCTTCTTAATCCAGGCAACCACTTCTTTGCTTTCCGTCACTACAAACTAGCTTGCATTTTCCAGAGTGTTACATAAACAGGACCATACGGTATGTACTTTCTGGGGGGATCTGGCTTCTGTCACTCAGCATAAGTAGCCTAAAGATTCATCCGCGCTGTTGAACATGTCCACAGTTTACTCCTTTTTACTGCTGAGCAGGACTTCATTGTACGATTGCAACACTATGCTTATCCTTTTGCCTGTTGATGGACATTTGGGTTGTTTCTTGTTTGGGGCTATTCTAAGTAAAACTGCTATGACCTTCATATACCAGTCTTTCTAAGAATCTAGGCTTTCTTTTCTCTTGTGGAAATATCTAGAAGTGAAATCGTTGGGTCATATGGTAGGTTTATGTTTAACTTTTTAAGAAACTGTCAAACTGCTTGCCAAAGTCATATATTTTATATCCTGATTATCAGCATTTGACAATTTGTTGATTTTGAACTAACCTCTTGATCAGTGGGAAAATTTATTCTAACCCATTCCTAAGAGACTACAAAGCAAGTCTACCATTATTTGTAAAATTGTGTCCCTGATTCCCAGTTAGAGAACCCTTACTAAAAACCATTGTGGTAAAAGGAGCACTAGGCTTTCACCAGAAGAAAACAAGGCAGGGGTTCCTGCGAGGAAGCAGCATCGCTCACCTCTCACCAGGGAACAGCCTGCCCTTCTGGTCTGATGCACCACATGGGGAACAGCCCACCTCGGCAAAAACTGGACACTGGGTTTTAAGCAGCAAAGCCGTCTGAAACACAAAATCATCATCATGCCTTAAAGTGCTTACTGTCAGTTATCTGGAGGGTACCAGAGCCAAACTTAGAACTCTCACTTAAACCGTCTTTCTGTAATCCTAGTCTACCCTCTTTCACTAAGAAGTGCTTTGCTACTTAGACCACTTAACATCAGTTTATTCAACGCTGGAATGGAACATGCTGATATTGGGTACCAATAGCCAGCAAGGACTCAGACGAAATATCATGGTAGGATCTCAGTAGCCTTTAGGTTAGCATTTTTATAGCTGATCAGCAATGAGTACTTGCCAAAAGATCGCAGTAAGTAATTAGTCAAACAAATAAAATGTTTTCCCTTAATGTTTCAGTTTACTTTTATGACACTGTTTCTTCATTCCACCATTATATCATGTGGCTTCTGAGAGTCATGATTCTAGTGATTCTGCCTTCAGGAATGCATGCAGCCGCAATGTGAAGTGGGCTGGCCGAAGAGCAGTTCACTCTGGCACACCAAGGGTCGTACCTGACTGGTGTAGAGAACCAGCTGCACCAGCTGAGGCATCAGGGCGTCGGCCATGGTCAGAGTCTGCAAATTCGGATGCATCAGGGAGGTCAGTAACACTGGAAGAAGGTGCCCAAGCATAGTAGCCTTAGTAACTTGTTCCAAGCCTTTTAACCTACAAAAAGTTTAAGAAAACACACAGGTTAAGCAATTCCCAATCATATGAAAAAGCAACTAACAGCATCTTTATCTGACAAAATCTCTTAAATTGCATTTTCTTGAACTACTGAAGCACTTAAAATTAAGAGCAATTCAATCCACAAATTTCCCATGTTCTACCACTGAGGGAGGAAACAGAAATCTCAGATTTCATCTTCAACCTGATTTTGCAGAAGAAGATTGCATGATGAATTTCATTGCACCTTTGAAGCCTTTATAAACGGGCCCTCTAGGTAGGTAAACGGCCACGCTGGGCAGTTACCATCTGCAAAGTTCCCTCAGCTCTGGGGCTGCCCCGAGTCTCCGACAGCGAGACAAACGAGCAGCTGCAGCACCAGTTCGCCTGCCCACAAGAGTAATACCCACTTCCAGCCTAGAGAAACTGGCTCATGGGGGGTACAGAGGCAGGCAGCTTTTCCATTTGTCCTTAAAATCACACCTCCCCCCTTCGGTTTCACTGAGATCTAACACTGTATAAATTTAAAGTGAACAATGTAATGACTTGACATATCCATCTACAGGGTCCGGCAGAACTAACACTGCTTGAGTGTGGTGGGTAGGGTGATACGGGTGTGGTGATTTATAGTTTTAAATTGAACATTTCACGTAAAATGTCACATAGTGTGCTTGAGTGTGACATTGTTATCTTACAGAATTACATGCACATGATTTTGTAATAAAAGATTTTGTAACAAAAAGGCAGTGTTATTTGTGCCAGACCCTATGTTGTGAAATGATTACCTAGTCACATTCTTAATATCCTAATCTTCAGCTAGGAGAATTAACGTATGTGACTTGCCCAAAGAAAGATGTTGGTTAGGTAAGTCCTCCAAGACTATTCAGAATACTGGGATTGGAACCAGAAACAGAACTCAGGCCTCCCAGGCTCTCAGGCTGCCCTCCTCCCAGCACAGATCTGTAGCACAGGCCAGCAGTGGCCCCTACAAGCCTTAACAAGCCCAAGTGCAACGCCTACCTGGATTACCTTGTTCTCAATTGCAACCTGCCCGCCTACTCTCAGGGAGAAGCCAAGAATTGGGGACATGAGGACAGACAGGGTTACTGGAGAAAAAGTTACACTGTAGGACTGTTCTAGAACAACATCTTTAACATTAAAATCATCAACACATGCGGCATGTTAAGTCACCTCTACCAGCAAACCACCGTAGAAATTTAATGGGGAGAACTGAGGGTTTTATTACTGGGAATGAAAAGTTTGCCCTCTATATAGGCCACTCCTATGCCTGCAGAAGTAGAACAACAGTAAAATCTTGAGACACCATGTTGATACTGTCTTTTGCACAGGAGTTAACTGTCTGTCTCTCTAAATCACTGCGGCCTCCCTAACAAAGGTACCATGAGAAAGCTAAGTGCCCATGGTGCTGAGAGGGCTAACTGAAGGAAAGGCCCACTTGGGACTAACAGGGGTAGAAAACCCAAAGGTCAGGGATGATGCTGTCCGCCTCAACCTTGCTACCTTGAATCCATGACCGTTAGCCCAGTCATACCTAAAAGCCCCATTAGAGTTCAATTGCACTTGCACATTGCCATTTCAACCTATTCTCATAAAAATCCCTCTATAGTGACTGAACATCTGGTGCTCCATTCTAAAAGATTTCACATTCATACGCAAGTTCTTCCTGAAGGGCAGCAGGTCACACTCCCCAATCCATTTCCTCACCTAAGCTCACGGTCGGGTACGTCACTATTTATGAGGGCAGTCGTCACCTGTTGTAGCATTTCCAACACTTCGTCACATCCAGTTAGGATCTGGGTGGCAAGAGCCAAAACACTGACCTTTAGCTCCTAGGTAGAAAATATCATAATGTTATTTTTAAGCTTTGTGATGAATATACACTCACAATGACAACATGAAGTGACATATTTTATGATGCATTTCCAAATTAAATAATGCAGTGGCCAGAATAAGCCCAAAGCAGTAAGTTCTGCTAGGATGGCAAGTAGCAATTTGATTTGGAAGGCTAAGGTCGGGAGTGCTGACAGAAATACGCAGTATTTCCCGGGAGCACAGCAAGTCCCCAGGAGAAAGGGCATTTCTCCCATCCCCTCCAGCACAAGAGCGCTCCCGGTGGCCAGCCCGGAAACTGTCCAGGTGGAAGATTGCCTTGGGTGGTATGAGGGTAGCTAAAGAGAAAAACAGAACAGTAAAAGGCGCATGTAGAGGCGGTGAATAAAATGAGACAAAAACACAACATCCTGAAACAGTACAAGTGACCTTTTCACTTGATGTTTTAAACCAGTACACTTGAAAACAGGAAAGTTAAAAATTCAATTAAAGTGGCAGGCAGTTACAGGCTACTAAACATTGAAAATAACTATTAGGGAGTCCATGGGAGCACAAATACAAAATAATGTAAGAAACACTAGTTCATATCATATAAATGTTTAGTTTACAATTATTTTCTATTAAAAAACACAACCAAACTAACTCTTTTGGTGAAATCTGTGGTGGTTTTTCCCCCCAGAAATACTAGACAACCCAGCTTATTCTACCTTTACCAAGAATTACTTCTTTCCACAGGCTAATTAAGCATTTATAAACATTAGCCTTCCAAATAGAAAACCCTGGTACTCGTGGCTGGAATTTTCTGGGGTTTCTTTCTTTCCCTTTTTTTTCTTTTTGGTATTACTGAGAGAAAGGGAATCCTGAACTGCCCAGATGAGACAAATCACAGTGTAAGCAGTACTGATCATCTGAGCCATCACCTGCTGACTGCACACCTGGCAGGAGCACAGGGCCACGCATCTAATTGCCTCGTCTCTCATGCTCACAGCAACCTAGCAACAGATATGTTATTGTCCCTTTTTACTGACTAGGAAACTAAGGCAAGACAAGGTAATAAATAGCATCAGCAATCTAAATGATTAATTTATGCAATTTTGCCTGTTTACAAACTGATTATATAATGAAATAAACTCATAATTATGAACTAGCACATAGATGATTTACATAGTTTGATATACATGCATCAAGGCACAAGAAAAGGGCAAACTGTAATGGATTTTATCTTTAACTATGGCTTTCTTGCTTAATTTTTCAGAGTGTTTTGCTCAACACTGTGGGGAAAAAACAAGCTTTTATTGATTTCTCCAATTCTCCCAAAGATGAAATTCCAAAGAACAATGCAAACAATAGCCTTAAGCATCTGTCAAAATTATAACAAACAATGCTATAAAAAATCTCTGTATTGCTATAAATTTCCATGTAGGAACAAATTATTGAGTTTACACAGACTCTAACTTAAAAATAATTACAGGAAATGAAATGAACTATAGGTTTAGAAATTATTCAACATAAAGATTGTGAGAAAATTAGCATCTTTTTAAAGTTATTTGAATCAAGAGAACATAATAAATCAGCCAAAATGCCAAAGTTATTTAAATTGTTAGGCTCCTGGATTTATTTATATATTCCTATATAAATAAAACTTTCAGGTGCATATGAGATCACTTGTAAGTGCCATATTTTATAGTTCTTAAAAAAACATGAAAATAAACAAAGGCATGAAAAGACAGGAGCACATGGATGACACATTATAATGAGAGTGTCACAAATATGGTAACCACTGTGCAATGACATAAAAATCTATGAAATGAGTGGCCTAATATTACCTCTCACAAAACTATAAGCCACATGGTGAAATCCGACATCATAATAGACAGAAATTTATCCAATTAAGCTGAGCTTTGCACGCTGGGTAGAAAGCATCGTTAGAATAAAGCTTGGTGTTTACCTGTACCTTCAATGTCTCTCCCTGCAAGGAGTTGTCACTGTCATCATTCTCGTCAGGTTTAATCAAAATAGTGTTACTGAGAAGGTGGTTCTGAACTGCCATCAGATAGCGCAGGCAGGAGGATGCAGCCTTTAACACAAACAAGGGCATTTAAATGATCTAGGTCCTACTGAAACAAGGGATCATGTGATCCTCGTGTTTTTAAAAGATTTCGACAAGGGAAGCAAAAGAGAAAGTACAGAAAACAGACCAAGTTAGTTTTTTTGTTGATTTTTTTGCACTTGGCTTTTGTTACAGAATTTGACACAGTTACCATGACCTTCTGCCTTCTGCTACATAATCCTCACTGATCACTCAGATACTTACTTGAATTTTTGCCTCTTACCAATTTTCTTCCCCACCCTCCTTCCCATCACATGTATCTCCATTAGAGAAGACTCTACAACAATTCTTAAAAGAATCTCTGGTTCTTATCAGTCTCTGTAAAACACTGATGGTTTAGAAAACAATGCTAAACTTCAAATTAACAAGGGAAGAAATCTTCACTATTTTAAACAAAAAAAAAATCCAAATTTAGACAAATAATTTATTGCAACAAGACACTTAAAGCAGGAATCATCTTTGGAGCAAGTATTTCAAGTGGATTTGTCTAGTTTTATATTTCTAGGACAAGCACAGTCACCCACGGACCTTCCCAGGTTAAGTCTGTCCTGGTAAAGTGTGCACATGGGCACACCTCGACACAGTAGAATGAGAACAGGAACACTGGGTTCAATTTTACTTTCATTAAACACATTTTTACTGAGATCTGGTCAAGATGGCAGAGTAGATGGATGCTGCAGTCGCCTCCTCCCATACATTAAAATTACAACTAAATTATACAATAATTGACCTGGATAAATACATTTTTACTTACAGGCACAGTTGAAAGGAGTTTTTGAAAATCATCTTTAGAAACAGTTTGGCACTTGGTGATTAAGATACAGGATTCTCGTACAACAATCTTCAGAATGTAGTGTAAAAGTTCATCATTTAGTCTTTAAATGCAGGAAAAATGTAACAATAAGATATTGATGGTTTAATAATAAAGGATAAAATTTTATACAACTGGTATAAGATGATAAATAGAAGATATAAAGTTAATTGGTTCTGGAAGCAAATCATCTGAGTAATGATGCTAACAACTGTTTCTGTTATCTGAACCAAACTCAATGGAAACAAAATGGGACCCAAGCACAGTCCAAATACTTTATAAACAGCAAAGAAAACCAATGCCTTTTTCCCCTCACCAGCTCTAACCCCACCCTCACCCTCCATCACAAACCACATGGATGGCGCCCTCTATCCAGCTTTCTTAAATAAGCTCCATCTGTCATTTCTGCTAGGTACCCCTTCCCCAGGCCTCAGTTTCTTCACTGATTAAATTGAAAGGTGCTAAATGGCAACTGTCAGACTTACTGTCTTTCAAGTGATCCACGGTTTAAACTTAATACGCTAACCATATTAGACATTACGGGAAACTGAAGTTGATCATATTTAAATGTGGACTAATTACTGAGGAAAACACAAAGAAGAAAGAGTGACTAAGATAACTGGTGTCACCTGTAATGGTCGTCATCCTCACTGCCAAATCGGTTGTTTTGAAGCTGTTCTGCTAAATTGGTTAGGATCACATCCCGCAGCTGGGAGAGGCCCCTGTTTCTCTCTCCTACACAGAACAAAGTTCCATCAACAACCCTGGTAATTACACTTAGAAAAGAGATGCTGTTAAAGAAAGTTTTTAAACGAGCGATTGTCATCAACCCAGCGCCAGGCAGCTGCGGCTGCCTCACATGAGCAACAGCGAGAACTGCCACGCCACCCGTCCAACCTCTTGCAGCTCGTGCGTCCTGACTGAAGTGTGGCAACCCCGTACATGTCATAAAGTGTGATTTCCAACTCTTTGACATGGCGAATTGTTACTGCTTTTCTTTAGTCTAACTGTAAAGCTGCGTTTTAATGTATAGAAAAAACGGGCTTAGAAACCCCCAAGAAGTCGTCACTGTTAATGTTCATTAAATAGCTACAGCTACAACAAGGAACGTGAGGCTGAGCAGTGCAGATAGAAAGGTGTATAAAGCTTGAAGATATATGTATATATAAACATGGTTTCTGCTTTCAATCTGGCTGAAGCGTTGGCATTATGTGCAGATATGTTTTGAAAATTAACACTAACAGATATGAAGGAAAAAATCTATTACCCTAAAGATCCAGTTGTTTCCTTAGGGGGAAAAAAGGGAAGGCAGTTCAAAGACAATTAAAGGATAGTTCTTACCTTCTGTTAAGACCAGCTTAAGTAAGTTATTGATTTCAGTTTCACCTGGGTATAAGATATTCAAACCAGAGCTGAAACAACAGAAAAGTCAAAAAGGTTTTAGGCAAATGTTCTAGAAAATCCAAACTCCATTTAAATGTTTATTTTTATTAAAGATGCCAGTTAGGCTACATAAAACTCTGAGTAAGTTTCATCACTAAAAAAGCAGCTGAACCTAAATTCACTTGGTGATCTAGTCCACTGATAGTTGTTTCCCTACACGTGCCCTACCTGTAAGTTACCAAAATGAGGTCTTACCTGAGGCCAGGTGCAGAACTGGTTAAAGAGAACTGAGCTCCAAAAAAATCAATGGCATCAAGCCAGCTATATATGGAGACTGCGCCAAAAAATCATTTGAGAAGGGGATTTTCTGATTCTCAGCTTTTCCAAAGGGGCAGAAAGAATAATATTGCAAATAGCACCAGAATTTTTCTTCCCCTTTCTTTTTTTATGAGATCTAATGTACAATGAAGCACACACGTTTAAAGTGTATCATTAGGTACGTTTTGACAGATGTACATACCCAGGAAGACGTTCACTATCACCGACAAGATAGTGAACATACTCATTAGCCCCAGAAGTTGCCTCACAGCACTAGATTTACATTTTTGATTTAATGGTCTCAACAAAAAAAGAACAAAAGCATAATCTGTTGTGGAAAGAAAGAACTTGCCCTCCCCTCTCTGCCCACCTGTCATCTGGTACTTCCAGACCAAGCACTCAGTTCTCTCTTGGTCACTATATTATACTTGTTCATATTAAGGCTATATTCCTGGATAAAAGCTCATTGCACTTGAAGTGTGTGTGTGCACGTGTGTGTGTGTGTAGAGAGATAGATAGATAGATAGATAGATAGATAGATAGATAGAATGACAACAGAAAATGGTCCATAAATTCTGCCCTCCTGCCTAACAAGGTATTAAGTAGATTTTAAAAAGTTAACATTGTCAAGCACTTATTTGCATTGGGCCTTACCTTATTAAAATCTCACAAACCTGTAAAGTGGGTACTATTTTTATGACCATTTTATAGCTGAGGAAATGGAAGACTCAAGGTCATAGCTAGCAAATGGCAGAGCAAAGACTAGAACCCAGGTCTGCCTGAGGCCAAAGCTGGCTTCTTAACCCTCTTGCCAGACTCTCACAAATGAGATAAACATCTGCTTATAAACCATCAAAATATATACTTCAAGGGTGTTTTTGTCTCTCTTTTTTAAAGAATCCAGTGAGCATCTTAGGTACAGGGTGGGAAGAGGAACACAGGAACATGGATGGCTTTTGCCCCTGGGAGTGGGGCCACAAGCCTCTGTCCGGTGAGGCCCTGGCTGGGAGGGGCTGGGGAAGAGGCACCTTGGCTCCTGCACAGGGAAGATCAGGAGGCAGTGAGGAGAAGCATTTGGAGGAGAGCACTGTGACAATCATTTACTGATTACCTGATGGCAAGGCAGACTTCCTTCTGAATTTCAGGGCAAATTTGATCTTTTGGTGCCATCAGCAGCTGCCAAAGAAGCAATCCTGACCGTCGAATGATGTCTCGATTCCTTTCAGTTTGTGGGCTGAAGAAAAATTTAAATACCACCTACAGAAACATAAAGGGTATATCTAAAAACATGAATTCTACTGGGGATAACATTATCCCTCTGAAGAAAGTACATGCAGATATTCTTATGAATAGATTTAACCACAATCTCTTCTATTGTGTAATGGTATAATTACAGTAAATACTTTACATATATTAATTACAATGAACTACATATAGCAATACTCCATTAACTGCTGTGCAATGAATATGATAATTCTAATTATAGGACTAGAATGGGGTAAGATGCAACACAGGAATGCTATTAAATTTTCTTCTGGTAGAAATTAGCTGCTGAAGCCAAGCTTTGTGTCCCTTTTTCTATATTATCTTATTTATCTCAAAACAGAGTTATTTACCTGAAAGACCACAAGAATGCAGCGTATAATACAGGTATCTCCATTAACCATGGCCTTCTCCATGATATCGCAAATACTGCTGAGGTGGTGTGCTTCAATTGGATGCTGCTTGCCCAAGACACTTGTGATTGGAAGGTTTGGGTTGGTAGCAAGAAGATTGAGTTGGTGTATGCACATTGCACCAACATGGTGCAATAACTGGTTTATAACCTCATTCGTGGTTATAGCCTCTTCTGGAAAATAAAAAGGAAACTCAATGAGGAAAGACACATCCATGGGCAGTCCCCAAGGAGCAGCCTTTTGACTGACAGAAGGTGCATACACACACTGGGAGAGAGCATCTCAGCTCCTAGCTCTTCTGCTGCTGCTGGAGAATCCTCCTCCCTGACCCTGAGTGCTGAGGTGAAAACACCTGGGAATTTCCATATTTTTAGATCATAAGTAGCTACCACCATGGAGCTCTTTCTGTATGTTTGACAAATCGGCTAAATGCTACGCAGGCTTTACCTTGAAACATCATTATAAACTTAGACGATTTCAGCTCAGTTTTGTAGAGAAGTAAATAAAGACTCAGAGGGGTTAAGTAACACAGCTACTGAGTGGTAAAGCTGGGACTTAAACTCAGGCCATCTTGGCTCAGAGCACATGCCAGTAATCATTCCAGTACAATCTCTCCATCTTCTCTGGCTCCTCTATGGGAGAACCCACCCCGCTCCCGGGTCCAGAAATATCTCCTCCCACAATACCTCCACATTTTTATCTCCTTTAGTCACCATGGCCTAGAGAGCCGCCGGCCCAACCTCGTGAGGGTTGACAAGCATCCTCTTACGTAATAATAAATGCCTCATGGATGGCTACAGGAATTCAGGAATGGAGGTAAAAGTCTAAATAGGCAAAGTGCGCACACACAAAACGTTTGCTTTTTCCCCCTAAAACAGCTGAAACGAACTGCCTAAATAAAGCAAAACAAAACAAAACAGGAAAGCAGGTCATCTTGGAGATGCAGGCCTGGATGGAGGAACTTTAGAGCTGTAAAAGGATTGTGGGCACTGGGAACGATGAGAAAAGGACTCAAGGGAACAGAAGAGAAGGCAAACTGCCGAAACCAAAATTTTGATTGTGTGTTAATCCTATGGCCAGGCTGGGTCTCACTAATCCTGTGCCTTTTGAGTCCTTGATCTTACATCAGTAGAATTCAGGTTCGACTTATTCACTGAAGACTTTTTGAAAGTCAGCTTTGGGACCTACCCAAATAAATGAGGTCTCTGATTTTTATTCCGCGTTAGGTGGGAAGCCAGTGGAGCTGTGTGAGCAGAGGAGTGTCCGATCTGACCACCTAAGGTTGTCAGACTCTGGCTGTCATGTGGAGATGCAAGCGGAGGACGGCAACTGCAGAGGCAGTAGGAAGACCAGCGAGGAGGCTATTACGACAATTTGGGAGAAGACAATGACGGCCTAGACTAGAGTTGCAGCAGCATAGGAAGTGGGAAATGGCTAGACTTGGGACGTATTTTGAAGGTAGGAGCCGAAAGGACTCGCTGATTTCCATTTAGGTGTGAGCTGTGGGAGAATGAGAATCAAAGGTAACGCCAACATTTTTGGTGTTAGCAATGAAAAAACAGTGATCCTATCCTGGAACATTGGGGACTCGCTATGTATAGATTTGGACATAGGGAGAAGTAGGGAGTTAGTTGTTGACATGTTAAGTTGAAGATGCCTATTAAATTAAAAAAAGTAAATATACAAGTGGAGGTGAATACATAGTCTGGAGTTCAGGCAAGAGGCTTGTAGATAATAATTAGGGAGTCACTAATATGTAGTTGACTTTTTCTTTTTGCCTTTTTTTTACAGCTTTATAATGGTATAATTTATATACCATAAAATCCACTCATCCTAAGTATACAATCCAATGACTTTTATTTTTTTTAAAGATTTTTTATTTATTTATCTTTAGAGGGGAAGGGAAGGAGAGAAGGAGAGAAATATCAATGTATGGTTGCATCTCATGTGTCCCCTGCTGGGAACTGGCCTGCAACCCAGGCATGTGCCCTGACTGGGAATCGAACCTTGATCCTCTGGTTCTCAGGCCCGCGCTCAATCCACTGAGCTACACCAGCCAGGGCACAATCCAATGACTTTTAGTAAATTTACACAAATACCAAAATCAGGAACCAAAGCAGAGAAATGACTACTGACCCTATAAAAATTAAATGGAATACTATGAGCAACTTCATGCGAACAAATAAGTTAGATGAAATGCACAAATCTCTAAAAAGACACAAATTACCAAAACGAACTCAAGAAGAAATTTTAAAAAACTGAATAGATAATTGCATAGCCTCAAAGTCTCACTTCCTCCCAGATATTTCTTAATTACAGTGGGGATTCACACATGTCCATAAATTCTCTGAGGCTCTTCCTTCCAGGAGCTAGAGCCTAATTCTCCTTCCCATGAGGGTGGGCTTAATGACTTGCTTCTAACAGAGTATGGAAATGGAAAAGTGGTAACTGCGCAGTGAAGAAAGCTGGTGTTTAAACCACGTGGTCAATTTTAACATCACCGGTAACGAGTCACATCGACATCATGTACCTGTGATATATGATGCAGTGAGAAAAGCACTTCATCTCTGCAGTGGTCTTCCCCAAAATCTGTAACTTCGGTTTACAGTGAGAAAACAACAGACAAACCCAAAGTGAGGGGCATTCTACAAAATACCTCATCAGCACTCCTCGAAAGTGTCTTTTTCTCTTGTGCAGACAGGACACCTTTGTCCACTACATTCAACAATCTCAGATCTGCTGCTAGCCACTGTAATCATTCTTTTCAGTCACTGAATTTTCAAACCCAGCATTTCCAATTGGTTCTTTTTAAAGAAATAATGTATTTACTGAAATTCCCTATTTATTCAATTGTAGTCATCACACTTTCCCTAAATCTTTTAATGTGGTACCCTTCAGTTCTCTGGAGGGATTTACAAAGGATGCTTTTAAATTCTTCATCTACTAAGTCCAACATCTGAGTTTTGTCTGCAGCGTGTAGCTACTGATTTCCCTGCTCAGTTACTTTGTTTTCTTAAAATGTTGCTTCTATTTTAACTTTTTGCTTTCTTCTTTTGTTTATTTTTATTATTCTTGTTTGTATTTTTAAGTCTGCCTTCCTTGGGGTTACCCCATGAGTCAGAGGTTGTGGTCACACGCCTTTAGCTTGTGAGACTTCCACCCTGGGGAGCTCTGCATGTTTTGGGGGAGCACATTAAAGTTCTGGCAGTTTCACATTCTGTCCTGGTTTTTACTTTCTGCCAGCTCCTCTTCACATCTCTGCGGGCTCACGCTCAGCCAGGCCTGTGTGAACAGCGTGGGCCTCCTCAGGCTTCTGTGGGGAGCTTACCAAGGCCCTCTGCAGCTTTCTTACTACCCAGATTTCCCTAGTAGATTTCTGGCTAGCCTGCTCCTTCACTGCTTGCCCTGACCAGAATGATGGATCTCAGTCTAGCAAAGCCACTTGTATTCTCTGTTTGCCACCAAGACTACCACCGATACTGATGGTGCTGCTGAGCACGAATGTTTTCTATGCTCTGCTCCAAATCAAGTCAGCCCATTCTGGCAGCCAAGATGCTAGATTACAGAATCTGCCCCAACTTGGTGGAATTACTACACTGACGGAGCTGGAGGTGGGAGAAAGGAGCATCCCCAGCTAAGAACACTACAACATCCACTGTTCTAACCCAAAGTTCAGTGTTTTTTTTATAAATACCCCACTTCTCAATTTGGTATATGCCTTTTGTCAATTTCCATAGCCTAGAAATAGTTGTTTTTGAGATTTGGCCGGTTTTAGCATTGTTTTATGGGGCTAGAATTTGCTGAGCTGCTCATTCATCCATACCATTATAGCTGACCTTGATGTCATGGGATTTTAAGTTAATATTAACTTAATATTGTTTTCTGGCAGTGATGACCACCCCATGACAACATGCCTCTCGCTAAGGACCTCCTTCATCCGTCTCTGCAAGAGAAGAAGAAACACAAGAAGAGGCCCCTGGTACAGAGCCCCAAGTCCTACCTCATGGATGGGAAGTGCCCAGGATGGTAGAACATCACCATTGCTTCTAGCTCTGCACAGACGGAAGTTTTGTGTGCTGGCTGCCCTCCTGTCCCCCATCAGCCCACGGGAGGAACAGCAAAGCTGACAGAGGCTGTCCCTTCAGAAGGAAGTAGCACTCAAAGCACCCAAATCAAGATGAGTGGGGAACCATCCCAATAAACACATTTTGAATACATTATAGCAGCATATAATCCTGTGCCAAGTACAAGAATCAATTTTGTACCAAAGATCTGACAATTGCAGAAGAAACATAATTTTCCTGTTATAAAAAAAATGTCTATGGACCACCACAAAAGCTCTACTTATTTATATACTATTTCCTTAGTCATAAACCAATCAGACAATAAGGATTTCAGGCTTCTAGGTTCAAAAAGGGAAGACCCATGTTGTTGCTTGGGCCACGTCCCACTTACTCATGCTGCAGCCCTCTCTGCTATGTCCTGGGGGACAGCTTTTCCTGGAAGACTGAGTGCACCTTACCTTTGGGCTCCGTGATGATGTGGCTGACTCCGAGCCTCTGGCAGACGTAATGGAAGGCCTGATTCCCAGGATTGCACCACTGATCGATGTAGTCATTTGAGCAGGTCCATAGCATGTTGTTCACTGTGTCATAACAGGCACCTGCAAAAAGAGCATCTTCATTCAACTGCCATGTCATCACCTGCCTGTACACATGGTTCTCACCAGCACTGCTACAGAATGGAAGAGCAAAGATCCCTGCCATGCTGACAATCCACATCCTCCTCCCATGCATTTCCTTGGCAAAGCATTAGGCTGAGGTTGAGCAAAAAGGCAGCACTCGATCACTGTTTTGCTTAACTCCTCTGTGGGAATGGGGTAAGTCTCATAGAAGAGATAGCTCTTAGTAACTGACTTCTACATGACCTTTTTAATTCCATAAAAGATTCAAGTGGCTTACATTAAAACCCAGGGGCAATGGGACTAATTAACATAACACCCAGAAAAAAGCCTTAGCAAAGGAGCCAAAAAAAAAAAAAAAAAAAGGTAAGATATGAGCTTCCTAGGAGACAAGGCAAAGAGAAAATAGTATATAATGTTAATTTTCTGACTATAAGAAGCATACCAATTCCTCATAGGAAATAAATCTTTGAAGAATTTCAAACTTTGAACTTTGAAGGATTTCTTATAGGCATCATCAGACTACCTAACAGACAGTATGCAGAGGAATTTCACATGGCAATTTCTTATATTAATCCTCAAAATTATACAGCAGTATAAAAAATTTTTTCTTTCAGGGAAACTAGAACACCACAAAGAATTGGCAATATTTTTTTTGAGATAAACTGCTGAAACACTGACTTTCCCAAAGAAATGTGGACATTTATTTCTTACCCAATCCTGGTACAAGAGCGCCACGCCCCAGGGAACTTCCAGCAGCATCTATGAGATCAGCACGGCTTGTGAACTGACCATCCGAAATGTTATACACCAAGCTGGAGGCTAGGACTTTGGGAACAAACATTAAGCTGTTTAATAAGCCTTAAAGTGATTGTCAGTCTACTTTTTAAAGTTTCAGCTTTAGGCTCTTAACAAGACTTTCATAAAAACCACATATTTTTTGTTGTCTACTGATGGTAATGATGAGGAGACAGAACACACACATAAGACCACAAAAAAAAACAAACTCACAAATATCTTTCTAAATAGTGAACCATATTTTTAAAGTGCTTTTTAAATGGAAACTTTTGCATAAAGGTTTTTAAATATGGATAATCAAAAGGGTAATTGCAAAGAGTTATTATCATTACCGACACAAGGTAACATTTACAAGAAATACTTTACACATAGTTGGTGCTCAGCAAAGGTTAGTAGACACACCACTCAGTTCCAGGCAGTGGCTCTACAACTTGGAGATGCTTTGGCCTTTTTCCTTAACACAGGATAACGCCATAATGACAAGCATAGGCCCTAGGTGTCTGGGTTTGAGTCCCAGCTCTACCACTTCTGTATGACCCTGGGAAATCTACTGAACCCCTCAGTTTCCTCATGTGTAAACCAGAGATAATAAAAGTGCCAGCCTTACACAGTTCTTGTGAAGATTAAACTAGTTAAAATGTGTCCATGATCCTCACCAGCTCATATGTATTAGCTGCTATAATTGATAGTCTTTTTCCCCCACTTTCAAACATAGAATCTGAGCACCGTACCACTCGAGCTTGTTTTTCTTACTCCTGTCAGCTTGGTGATCCAGATCCTCATCACACCTGACGTGAGCTATAATCTGAACTGGACTCTGTTTCTGCTCTATTTTCTCCTGTTCCATCCGGCACAGCAACAAAATGATCTTCCCCGAATCTCTTTTTTGTTGTGTTTACCATGCATGTGCCACTTACATGAATAATACTCACTTTTCATGCTTTATTTATTTATTTATTTTTATTTTAGTTGTTGTTCAAGGACAGTTTTCTGTCTTTTACTCCCATCCCAGCCCACCCCCCCAGTGCCACTCTTCATGATTTAAACTCAAGACCTTATTTAGTCTCTCCCTTCTACCCCCAACTCCACAACGACCCTTTCTTTCTGAATCTGCAGCACGGACACCTGCTTCCCACGGTTTGAGCAGTGGTGCGGTACTGTGCATCACTCTCCAGCCGTTTCTCACACCTACACCGTGTTTCCCAATTAGACTGTGAGCAGGCGCCACTTCTTCTATTTACTGAGTAGCCCCCCCACCCCGTGACCAATGCGCAACAGGACACAGAAGGAATTTCAGCGTTTATTGATTTGTTGGTCTAAAATAGAATCATGGTGTAAGCTGTATTCTCATGAAGAAAACAGCACTGTAAAGGCCTGCTCCAGTCAAATGGGGTCACTTTCAATTGAGAGAAAAAGCCATGACTAGGAGGCTAAAAAAGGGTTTAATGAGACAAGTGGTCAATAAAAAGACAAATAACCCAATTTAAAAATTGCCGAAGGACTTCAATAGGTATTTCTCAAAAGAGCTATACAAATGGCCAATGAGCACAAGAAAAGATGTTCAACATCACTAGTCATCAGGGAAATACAAATTGAAAGCATTTTGAGATACCACTTCATACCCAGTAGGATGGCTATAATTTAAAAAAATGGAAAATAACAAATGTCAGCAGGGATATAGAGAAATTGGAGCCATTTTACATTGCCAGTGGGAACAGAAAATAGTGCAGCCCTCTTGGAAAACAGTTTGGCAGTCCCTCCAAAGGGTAGCCTTATAGTTACTGTATGACCCAGAATTCTCCAGTGTACTCACCCAAGGGAAATGAAAACGTGTCCACACAGAAACCTGTACATGAGTTATTCAAAACAGCCAAGAAGTAGAAACAACCCCAGCGTCGACAAAATTGGGAGTATATCCACACAATGGAATATGACTCAGCCATAAAAAGGAATGGAGTAATAATGCATGCTACCACACAGATGAAGCTCAACCAGATCAACTAAAAGAAAAAGCCAGTCACAAAAGCACACATTGCGCTTTTAAATATTGTGTAATTCCATATATATGAAAAGTCCAGGGGAGCCAAATCCATAGAGACAGACAGTGGGCTGGCGGTTTCCAGGGGACGAGCATGACGGAGGAGATGGGGAGTGACTGCTTAGGGGTATGGGTTTTCTTCTTGGAGTGATGGAGATGTGCTAGAATTGCATAGTGGTGCTGTGGCCCAACTCTGCGAATATACTAAAACCACTAAACTTTATACTTTAAAAGGATGAATTTCATGATGGTAAGTTATATCTCAATAAAGGTTTGTTTATTTGTTTGTTTTTTAAAGAGACTCATAATAAATTTACATCATTTACCCAAGGACTAAAGGGGACATTCTGGTCACACGAACTGTTGGAGAAAACAAGCTGTTGAAAAAAAGTCAAACCTATTTGAGTCAAAGGCAAAAGAGTTTTGGAGTTATTATGCATATCTAAATCCCAAACATATGCAACTAGTGGAAATGGACCAAAGTTCAAGTTCATCTTAGATAATCTTTTTAAACTGCTGAGGTCAAATTTCTATCTGCAAGCTTAAGCTAGAGTATGACATGCTTTTTAAAAACCTAAATGTGAAATATGATGTTTTAATGAAATTACTTAAAACAAATTGTTTTAAGAGGACAGAATATGAAATATTGGGAAATGAAAACAAGTAAACTGATTTTAAAACATTTTAATGTTATGTGCCTAAACAAATTTCGAAGAAAAAAAGAACTCCCCCAAAACTTACCATACATAAAAAGAATAATTTCTTTTGTTTTTTGTTTTCCAAAATATCCTAACTTACCTTATGGTATATGGTCACCAAAAAATAGTGTGATATACTAATTATCCTTTTATTTGTTTACAAGTGGGAAAACTGAGGCCCAGAGGAATTAAATGATGAAGAAAGCTAGAAAATGGCAATGCGAAAGAAACATTTTTGATTCTATGTTTTCTCTCATTTAACTATTTGTCCACTCTGAAGCCAAACATCACACTACTTTAATTATTCTAGTATGCCTTCCTCTTTTATAAAAATATATGTGTTCACACATTAATTTTTCATACATTATTTTGTATTATACATTTTGGTTTAATGTATGCGTCCTAAAGTGGAGGTATTTCACATACTATTTTAATACATTTGGATTTCTATCACAGTGAGTAGAGCTCTTGCTGTAAATAATGTAACAATACATTATTTCATTTCCTAAAATTTTCCTGAACTCATTATTATTTCTAGTAATTTTACAGGGCAATAGCTTTCAGAAGTATACTATCATACCATCTATAAATCTTACATTCTAAATTTCTCCTTGCCTGTGTGTATATTGATAGGTTTTTCTGTTGTTATCAAAAAGCTATTACAAACAACTATTTAAGAGAGTAAGTTTAAAATCATCAACAGAAAAGCCTTAAATTTCAGAGTTGGAGACAAATTGGGTAAAGTACCCAAAATAAAATTCACTTACTTTTTAAAGACGACAAACCACTTGTTCCCCCAAAAAGAGAGCGGGTGGCAGAGCTGCCTGATCCCCCCGGAGGTGGGACCAGCATCACCAAGTACGTGCCACAGGTATAAATGGGCGTCTTCCGCAGCATTTTTAGAGGTAGCCCACAGCTAGTATTTGCTGATGAAAGGAATGCAAATGGTGAGTGGGGATATTTGACACACATCACTCTGATACCAAAACAGACCCGAGGATCAGGAGGGGTTCCTAGCTCATGCAAGGACATATACCCAGGTTTGGAAAACACAACAAGAAGTGATAGGCTAAGGAGAAAATTATAATCTCGTGGCTCTCTGGCCTGGCCTCAAGCCCCCTGATACATGACAGCTCTCAAAGGTGTTCCCAATAGCCAATGTGCCTGTGTCTCTAAAAATTTCTTCAAAAGAATAAACCCTCACGTGGACCAAATCTCAGAATAAAAGAAGAATCCAACCGCTTGTGTTTGCCCGGGAAACAGTGCTCCAACAGAGATCTTTGCATTTTACACAGAGCAAGTTCTTAACAGGTTCGTGACATTACATTCATTACAAATAGCTTTGAGCATGAAACCAGCCAGAAATTTCAAACTATAACTAGTTAACAGAAGCTTTCACAATATCTATCTCAAAATAATTTTATACCTGTATGATTTATGATAATCCATTACATATTTTCTTTTTTAAGGGTCAGTGACATAAACTATCATTAAGAAAATACTTATTTCTGCCGTGGCTGGTGTAGCTCAGTGGATTGAGCACAGGCCTGTGAAGCAAAGGGTCACCGGTTCGATTCCCAGTCAGGGCACATGCCTGGGTTGCATGCCAGGTCCCCAGTAGGGAGCACATGAGAGGCAACCACACATTGATGTTTCTCTCCCACTCTTGCTCCTTCCCTTCCTCTCTCTCTAAAAATAAATAAAATATATTTTTTAAAGATTTTATTTATTTATCTTTAGAGGGGAAGGGTTAGGGAGAGAAATATCAATGTATGGTTGCCTCTTGTGTGTCCCCTGCTGGGAACTAGCCTGCAACCCAGGCATGTGCCCTGACTGGGAATCGAACTGCGATCCTTTGCTTCGCAGGCCCGCACTCAATCCACTGAGCTACACCAGCCAGGGCTAAATAAAATATTTTTTTAAAAAGTAAATATTTATTTCTACTCAAGAGGCATAAAATGTATTTTCAACTCCCTTACTGGCAAATCTGAAGATGCACAGAGAATTTAAGGATTTTCTATATAGTGAGGACTGATGATGGCAACAGAATGTCAGTGCTTTGCCTAGGAAGCTGCCAGGGCATAAAATATAACCGCCTAGATGTAAAATCATCTTTAGATGGTTTAGATTAGAAAAATAACACCTACTCTGTCTGATATTTGCTTTGAATGCTTGTGCTCCTAGGAAAAAAAAAGCTCTATTTTTTAAAACTCCAAGCCCCCAACAAGTATATTCTTTGTTCAGGACATAAATCCAGAAGGGTTAAGGTCCCACAGATAAGAAAACCAAAAGGGGTATGATTGGAAAGTTAGCAATATTGTGAGCATAACATTTTCACCAAGGTGCTTTTAACAGAAGTACTCTCATAAACATGGTAATAGGTACTAGTTTATCCCAATAAAAAATTCTCCACCCTCTGAATGTTGAATTGTCAAAAATCTCTTAGCCTGTACCTGGTGAATATTCATGTAGCACCGTCATGTCAAATGAATACACACAGAGTGTATCTGTAAGTACAATGAGCTCATGCGTCTAGAACGCAGATTCCTATCTTCGCGAAATTCTAAATGTGCCCTCACCCCCGGAGCTGTCCTTCATGCTCGGCTCAGGCTTTGTGGCCCAACAAGCATTCCGGTAGTGTTTATGTTGTTCAGGATGGGTTCAGTTTTCTCCTTTCATCAAGGGACGAACCCAGATGCAACCTTCAGCTTGTCAAGAAAATGTTTATTTAGGTAAAAAGAACCGTCATCTAAAAGTATTTCCTATTACACAAATTTTCTATAAGCCCAGGTAAGTAACAGCTATTAACAATTTCCCCACTTACACTTGACATAACAGAAACCTATGGAAATAAAATACTATCCTTCTTAAATTCTAATATAAACTAGTAAGTATTTAGTTTGATAGTCCCATAATAAACAAATTAAATATTTTCTCTTCCTAACATTTCAATATATAAAAGAATTAAAGCATAAAATTGCATTAAATTAAATAAGCACATTAATTCAAATACACTTTTCTATGACATATTTTTCTAGCCTCAGCTTTTACTGCAGCTGATGATTTGGTATCAGTTCACATAGTTGGAATGTAATTGATAAACTCTTCAAGAATAATGGGTCTTGCCCTGACTGGTGTGGCTCAGTTGGTTGGGGGTCAACCTGCAAAGCAAAAGTTCGCCATTGGATTACCAACCAAGGGACATGGCAGGATTGCGGGTTTGGTCCCCAGTCGGGTGCATACAAGAGGCAACCTTTGTTCTCTCTCTCTCTTCCCCACTTCTCCTCTCTCTAAAAATAATAAAATCTTAAAAAGTATGGTTCCTAACCTTTTTGGGGCCATAGATGACCTCAACAATCTGATGAAAATTATGATGGGTACATTTAAAACTGTGAGGGAGCGTGTTTATAAACCCCTTAAATGCTTATTACACTCAGTAGAATTCCTGCTTTAAAAATATAGAACAGTGTGTTTGGTAGGCTAACATGTATTAAGAATAGGAGGAAAATAAGAACACAAATTTGTCTTTAATTGTATTTGCATAAAGAGACTGTAGGATAAAAAACTAATATAGTTACCTATAGGGGGCAGAGTAGGGGCAAAATATAGAATACAAGAGTTCTCTACATACAGCTTTTTATGTTGTTTTTACTTTCAAACTCTTTAAATGTATTATCCATTCCAAAATATTAAAATACAAACAGTAAATGATAAATTCAACAAAAAGCAATCTGCTGTAGGAGATTTGCCTCTCACTTGGTTGGTCAAGATTGTATTTGGCGAAGACAACGCTAAGTAAGAGCTTTTTACATTTATGAAGGATACATTTACATGAAATTAATTAATTTATACTAACAGTAATGAGAAGGTATTTACAGTTAAAGACAAAGCTGTTTTGAATTATTACAGATTCATGCTAATTATGTCCACAGCTAACAACATGTATTAGCTTGGAATTTTAAAAAATTGACAATGACTAGAAAGAGAGAAGAAGGTGAATTATGTAAAGGAAAGTGCTGCTGTGAGACGCACTGTAAGTGCTCAACGAAAAGCAGTGCCTGGGGAGCATCTGAGGACTTGCTCGCTGGCATGTGTCATTAGTCTGGTTCAAGGAAACTCTTACAAGAATTTTAAAAATATGTATTACCTGAATCCAACAGGCAGCTCTCACTACTTATATATCAAGCCAAGAAAAGACATGGAGGAAATTTAATGCATATTACTAAGTGAAAGAAGCCAATTTGAAAAGTCTATATTCTGTATGATTCCAACTACACGACATTCTGGAAAAGGCAAAACTATGAAGATAGTTTAAAAAATCAGCGGTTGCCAGGGGTTGGGGATGGGGAGGGATGAATAGGAGAGAACAAAGGATTTTTAAGGCAGTGAAACTACTCAGTATGATACCATAATAATGGCTATATGTTATTATTCGTTTATCTAAACCTGAAGAATGTAACTTAAGGTAAATTATGGACTTTGGGAGAGGATGCTCTGTCCAGGTAGGTTCATTAGTTGTAACAAAGATATCATCTGGTGCGGGGTGTTGATGAGGGAGGCTATGCGTGTGTGTAGGGCAGTTGGTACATGGGAAATATCAGTACTTTCCTCTTAAGTTTGCTGTGAACCTAAAACTGCTCCACAAAATAGTCTTAAAAAATATATTTACACACACACACA
>PVKM010007632.1:0-40990 GCA_004027735.1 Carollia perspicillata | reverse complement strand
AAACACTCAAAATAATGGGGATTGAATACTATGCTATTAAACAATGAATTGGTCAAGAATTAATTAAGGAAGAAATCAAAATTTTTCTGAAAACAAATGAAAATGAACTCACAACCCAAAATTTATGGGACACAGCAAAGGCAGTCTTGAGAGGGAAGTTCATAGTGATACAGGCCTCCCTAAAAAGATAGAAACATTGCAAACAAACAACCTAACTCTTTGTCTATAAGAATTTGAGGAACAACAACAAAGACAGCCCAGAGCAAGTAGAAGGAAGGAAATAACCAAGATCAGAGCAGAATTAAATGACATAGAGACTAAAAGCACAATTGTAAGGATCAATGAATCCAGGAGCAGGTTCTTTGAAAAGATAAACAAAATTGACAAGCTTTTAAGCAGGCTCATCAAAAAAAAAAAAAAAAGAGAAGACCCAAATAAACACAATCAGAAATGAAAGAGGAGAGATTACAACTGACACTACAGAAATACAAAGGATTGTAAGAAATTACTATGAAGAACTGTATGCCAAGAAACTTGAAAACCTAGGTGAAATGGACAAATTTCTAGAAAAATATAATCTTCCAAAACTAAATGAAGAAGAAGCAGAAAGCTTGAACAGACCAATAATGGCAGATGAAATTGAAGCAGTAATAAAAAAACTCCCAACACAAAAGCCCTGGACCAGATGGTTTCACAGGAGAATTCTACAAAGCATTTAAGGAAGAGCTAACTCCTATCCTTCATAGACTATTCCAAAAACTCCAAAATGATAGAAGATTCCCAAACTCTTTTTATGAAGCCAGCATCATCCTAATCCCAAAACCAAATAAAGACACAACAAAGAAAGAAAACTTCAGGCCAATATTACTGATGAACATAGATGCTAAAATCTTGAACAAAATATTGGCAAACTGCACCCAACAATATATTAAAAAGATCATACACCATGATCAAGTGGGATTCATCCCAGGGATGCAAGGATGTTCAATATTCATGAATCAGTAAATGTATACATCACATAAGCAAAAACAAAGACAAAATCACATGATCATATCAATACATGCAGAAAAGCATTTGATAAGGTACAGCATCCATTTATGATAAAAAACACTTAGCAAAGTGGGAATAGAGGGAGCATTCCTCAACATAATAATGGCCATATATGAGAGACCTATTGCCAACATCATACTCAATGGGTAAAAACTTAAAGCTTTTCCACTAAGATCAGGTCAAGACAAGACTATCCATTTTTACCACTTCTATTCAATATAGTATTGGAAGTTTTAACTACAACAATCGGACAAGAAGAGGAAATAAAAAGCATCCAAATCAGAAAGAAGGAAACAAAACTGTCATTGTTTGCAGATGACATAATAGCGTACATAGAATATCCTATAGACTCCACCTCAAAACTGCTTGACCTAATAAATGAATTTGGCAAAATAGTGAGATACAAAGTTGATATGCAGAAATCAAAGGCATGTTTGTATACCAATATGAAACATCAGAAGCAGAAACCAAGAAAAAAAATCCCATTTGACATAGAAATGAGAAAAATAAAATACCTAGGAATAAACCTAACCAAGGAGGTAAAAGACCTGTACTCAGAAAACTACGTGACACTAAAGAAAGAAATCAAGAAAGACACATACAAATGGAAACATGTACCATGTTCATGGATTGGAAGGATTAACATCATCAAAATGTCCATACTACCCAAAGAAACGTACAGATTCAATGCAATACCTATTAAAGTACCAGTGGCATATTTCACAGACATAGAACAAACACTTCAAAAATTTGTATGGGACAACAAACGACCCCGAGTACCTGCTGCGATTTTGAGAAAGAAGAGCAAAGTAGGAAGGATCACGATATATGATACCAAGCTGTATTACAAGACCACTGTAATCGAAACAGCCTGGTACTGGCATAAAAACAGGCACATGGACGAATGGAACAGAACAGAGAACCCAGAAATAAACCCAAGTCTCCATGGTCAATTAATATTCAACAAAGGGTGCAGCAACATAAAATGGAGTAAAAATAGCCTCATCAACAAATGGTGTTGGGAGAACTGGACAGCTACATGCAAAAAAAAAAGAAAAGAAACTGAAACACCAACTTACACCATACACAAAAATAAGTTCAAGGTGGATAAAAGATTTAAATATAAGCTGTGACACCATTAAAGTCCTAGAAGAGAACATAGGCAGGAAAATCTCAGATATCTTACTCAGGAATATTTTCACTGCTATGTCCCCTAGAGCAAGGGACATAAAGGAAAGAATAAACAAATGGGATCTCATCAAAATAAAAAGCTTGTACATGGCTAAAGAAAACAGTATCAAAAAAAAAAAAAAGAGAACCAACCATATGGGAAAACATATTTGCCAATGATACCTCAAACAAGTGTATAATCTCAAAAATATACAAAAACTTATATGACTCCACTCTAAGAAGACAAGCAACCCAATTAAAAAGTGGGCAAAGGCCTTGAACAGACACTTCTCCAAGGAGAGCATACAGAGGATCCAGAAACATATGAAAAGATGCTCAATATCGCTAGCTATCAGAGAGATGCAAATTAAAACCACAATGAGATGCCACTTCGCATCAGTCAGAATGGCCATCATAAACAAAGCAACAAACAACATGTGTTGGAGAGGTTGTGGAGAAAAGGGGACCCTAGTTCACTGCTGGTGGGATTGCAGACTGGTACAACCACTATGGAAAACAGTATGGAATTTTCTCAGAAAACTACAGATGGATCTGCCTTTTGATCCAGTAATTCCACTGCTAGGATTATATCCTAAGAACCCTGAAACACCAGTCCAAAAGAACCTATGCACCCCAATGTTCATAGCAGCACAATTTACAATAGCCAATTGTTGGAAGCAACCTAGGTGCCCATCAGTAAATTAATGGATCAAAAAATGATGCTACATTTACACAATGGAATTCTATGCAGCAGAAAGAAAGAAGGAGCTCCTACCCTATGCAACAGCATGTATGGAACTGGAAAGCATTATGCTGAGTGACATAAGCCAGCCAGTGAAAGAAAATACCATGTGATCTCACCTTTAACAGGAACCTAAACAACAAAACAAACAGGCAAGCAAAATATAACCAAAGACATTGAAATAGAGGACAGGCTGACAGTAACCAGAGGGGAGAGAGGAGGGAATTTCAGGGGAAAAGGGGAAGGGTTTACAGGAACAAGTATAAAGGACACATGGACAAAAACTAAGGTGGGTGGAAATGGGAGGGAGGTGGAGAGCACTGGGGGGATAGTCTGGAATGGGAGTAAAAGACAGAAAACTGTACTTGAATAACAATTAAAATAAATTTAAAAAAGATATTGATAATTACCAATTTTAAAATAAAAATGAAATAATAAAACAGTAAGGAAATAACTTGACCCAGATGTTTAAATATTTTGCATTCATAATAATCAATGACCATTTACTACAATTAACTTCTTTCTAATTATTTCTTCTAACATACTAATTTGGCATTGCCTTGGTCTTCCACACAGATTGAAAATGACCAGCCATCACAATGACAATAAACCTCAATTTAGTATTCTATGTTGAAGAATAAAGTCCTATTATATTGTAGGATGAATCATCAATAGATGGGAGATAGATGTGGGTATTTCATTGTGACTCTGTCTTGGATTTCATTTCATACAAAATAATACTGAGCACACAGACATGATGATGACACGGCTCCATTTTTTCCAGGTTAACAACTTAATTGAGGGACCTAAAGAAAATATTCTGAGTTGAACCATTACCTAACATTCTAGTTTTAAGCGCCAACAGATAAATTGATTTCCCAATCAAAGAAAAGTGTGTAGGAGCTTAAGGACCCCAAAGCTAGGGTTGTTTTGGTTATAATCCCAGCTTTTCTATAAATTACTTCATTGTGTAGCTTAGCGTAAGTTGACTAAGTTACGCCATCTGCCCCAGCTTTGCTTTTAACATGTTTCAAATGACTTTACATTAGATAATTTCTTTGTTTAATTACATCTGCAGTATTCTATAATTCTGCAAAATATGCATTCAAATGTTCGAGGGAATTTTTATGAAATCTCTTTTTTGGGGAAAGGTTTCAGTTTTTATTTTATACTCTAGTTTAATTCAGTATTCATATTGATGAAGTAAATTTATACCCAAGAAAATAGTCCACTAGACAAAGAACTCAGGTGCAAGAATCCTGGGCATAAGCCTGATGAGGTCACGGCAACACATTATTACTTTATAAAGTTAGTTGGATGTACAGGCAAATTAGAAAACCATTTCAATATTTCAGGTAAAAGTAATAGAAAGCATGAAGTATGGTTAGCCATTAGAACAAGTAGAAAGGGATGGATGTGAAAAAAATAAAAGAGACTCAATTAAGTTTCTTGTTATATCTTCTCAAGCCACAAATGTATATTTTATTTTATTTTTTAAATATTTTATTTATTTATTTTTAGAGAGAAGGGAGGGGGAGAAGGAAAAAGAGAGGGAGAGGAAAATGCACGTGAGAGAAAAACATCAACTGGTTGCCTCTCACACACCCCCAAATGGGGACCTGGCCTGCAACCCAGGCATGAGCCCTTCCAGGAATTGAACCAGCAACCTTTCATTTGGCAGGCTTATGTTCAATCCACAGAGCCACACCAACCAGGGCCACAAGTGTTTATTTTAATAAAAATTGATATTTAAAGAGAAATAAATTTCTGATTTAATCATTAACATATCTTATGATATGTCGAATAAAACGCATATTCTATTTAGACCTTGTAGAAAAGTAGCCTAAAGTCAAACATATATGTACTTCATAGTTTAATAGAATATATATACTCTGGGAAGTACAATATATAGCAATATTTTCAGAATACACTTCCCAGCACATCATATACAGCATTTAGATACTTTCTTTTTATTTAGCCTTTATAACAACTGTGTGATTTTCCCCTACACATAAGGAAACTTAGACTGAGGAAGTTTAAGAGGTTCACAAAGTGGGTAAGAGGTCAGAGCCATGACTCAAACTGGTGGAGTCTGATTCTGAATCACATGCTTCTACCAACACTCCATGTTCTCAGTAAATCTGTAGAACACATGGTGATTTTATTCATAAACTAATGTCTATGAATATGAAGTATGAAAACGCATTCTGTCACACAGCTTCCACTAGAATCCTGGAGCAACTTTAAACATGTATAACTACACAAAAGGATTTAACCGGCTCTGAGATAGAAAAGGTGTGCAGGATCAAGGAAGCACTGGAGACGTCACAGCTGTGAATATGAAGAAACAAAGGATAGAAGCATCTTTGTGGTTGAGGGAGATGCCATTTGTTTTGTTTTTATTTTTATTTTTTTATTTTCTGTAACATTGAAGAAAGTACTTCTAACTAGATTATTTGACTTGCAGTTTAATATTAAAGTAGCCACAAAGATGTCGTCCACATCTTAATCCCAGAATTTGTGATATTGTTACCCTACGTGGCCAGAGCTGCTGTGCAGATGTAAATAAGGTTTAGGACCCTGACACGGCGACACTATCCTGCATTTCTGGGTAGGCCCAGCCTAACCCCATGAGCTCTGGAAAACAGAGAATCTCTCCTGGCTATAGTCAAAGGGAGATTTCCCTATAGAATGGTCAGGGAGATGCAGTGTAAAAATATGGTTTCAACAAAGCCACTCCTGGCTTTGAAGAGAGGAAGAGGGCCATGGACAAAGGAATGCATGCATCCTCTAGTTTGGAAAAGCACAAGAAAAGAGTATTTGTAAGGCTCTCTGGACAGAAATGCAACCTACTAACACTTTGATCTTAGTCCAGTGACATTGTGTTGGACTTCTTACCAATAGAACTGTGAGATAACACATTTATATTACTTAAATTGATAAACTTGTGATAATTTTATACAGCAGCAATTAAATGCTAGTATATGCTATGTGAATTTGGGCTCCTAAAATTATTTGTATTAAACAAAGAGGGAAGAAGCATGGTAGAACAGAAATATTTTTTGCCTCTTCCAGTTTAGTAAACATGGGACCCAGAAAACTGATGCATTTTGAAAGCTCTACTTGGAAACAGTAATATACTAGCATCATAATTTGATTTCACTGAGGATAATTCTCTTGGCCTCCATAATAAAATGATCATACATAATATACCATGAAGGGTAGTACTTTTAGTCCGTCTCTGCCTACTTTTCATAGGTGTTTATCTTTGGTTCCATTCACAAAGTTCATTTACCAGTGCCCTCCATATCTCATCATACACATTATTTTTGCATTAGATTATGTCCAATAGACCCTTCTTTTTAGCTAATCATGAAGAAATGCTGACAGCCCCTGAGCCAGAGGCAGAAGGAGTAATCCAGGCAAGCTGTCCTACTGTGTTTCCTAATATAAATTCTACTGATCAATTAGCTCAAATGAAAGAATTCTCCAATGTAGGAGTTATCAACCATGTAGATATTCGTAATTTATACTTTGGAGAACATGACTACATTTTAAGTGGATAAATTTATGGAATAAAGCAAATTAAAGGGGAGAAAATTCATATTCATCAGAATGATTTATAATAAGTTTTAGTTAATTAGTAAAACCATTCAGTAAGCCCCAGAGAAAACATAATATTTGGGAAGAAAGTAATTATAAACAGGAATTTATTTTAAAAGTGGGGACATTTTGAAGATTAAAATGGGTACTATTCACAATATTTTTTGCTAGCATACAAGACAAATCAGGATATATAGTCATACTAGTAATGTGAAATTCCCACTTCATAAACAAGGATTATATAATTCAATAATCTATTCACTCATGAAAATGGGAAATATGTCAGATGTTAGTAGTTTAAAATTTTTAAAACAAAATGTCCCAAGTACTTGGGACATGCCCCTAACCTGGTTTCAACAAATCCTTGTTGAGGACGAGGACTGAGGTTTGAGTCAGGAGGCTTGAGTTTCACCAATGTGCTTGTGCCTTTTGTCTGCAAAGATCCAGGTTAAAATTTCCTCATATGACAAAAGAGATATTTACTGAATTTAAGTTCACTTTGAGTATCAATATAAATTTATGTAGAAATCAATATCAGGATATCTCTTGTAGTTCTTATAATAATCACTTATACTGTGGTTTTGTATGTTTCCTTCTCTTGGACCATTTTGAAACTCTGTTGGGATGACATTCATAGTTCTAACAACTAGAGGTGGCACTACTGGCATTTCCTGGGTGCTACTAGGGATGCCAGATAACTTTAATGCTCAAGAGAACTAAATGATAAATTGTATTCCTTCTCTCACATCTTTGGAATATTCCTATGACATTAATATACATGAAACACCCGTTTATAATTTTTGAGCTGAGAACAAAACTCCATTCTATATATAAATGCAAAACAATTTTGCAGAGTTTAATCATTAGTGATTTTTCAGGAATGCTACTTTGGTGGAAATTGGGAAATTTGTATTTTATTTTGCTCTTTCTTAAAGTTACTCATCATTTTAGAAAAGTATGTCACTCTCTACAGAGCTGCTCATGATACTACAACCTACCTGAGTTATTCTGCACCTGTAGCTGTCCCATTACCAGGGATTCTACACATACATGTAAATATCCTAATAATGTAGTTTTGTTATGCCTGAACACTTATATTGAAATATACACTATTTTAAAATACATTTGTTTAGATTACAATTGCATTGCCTTTTTAAAAACAGTTATGTGTGTAGGTAGATTGTGTTATCTGTGAATTTTATTTAGGAAGAGTAACGGTGAATTAAAATATTTTTTATAAAAGTGGGAATTGAATGTTATAGGGTAGAGAACCATGGCTATAAAGAATAGAAAAAGCTCATAGTATTCTAGTGGTGAGGAAAAAATTAGAATTCAGGTGATGTAGTGGATAGAGCACTAGATGAAGATTTGAAGACTTGAGCTGTAATATCACTTCTGGCGTAAGTCAGATTACTTCTGCAAATTGTAGTTTTCTCATATATGAGTGTTGAAAGCTGGGATAATTTGTAATGGAGGAATAGACTTTTTCCATATTGCTCTTGATCTAAGATAAGTAGATAGAAACTACAAGGAAATAGAACATTAATTAGGATATGGAAGAATCCTCAAATAATTCAGACTATGAAAAAATGGGATTGACACATATTTAAGGTAAATCAAACTATGCCTAGTTATTCATATGCTATGGCTGGTATGGTGGGAGGATTACAGTTTCAGTAAAAGTTACTCAACCAGAGATGCACATCAAAATCACCAATGGAAGTTTTACCAATCAGGGACCATGAGTGTAGTGGCATATAGATATTTTTAGAATTCTGTGTATAATTAAAACAAAGGAGTGAGATTATCTTCAGTATTTTTTTAGTTAAAAAATTCTTTACTACCACTGTATAGAACATTATCTCTAAATCTTGTTTTAGAGAAATCTTGTTTTAGAGAAAGACTAGAAATAAATAAGTAGTGTTTAACTCATATATTTTATGCAACTGCCAGACCTAGTTTTTTATTCCCTTGGGATTCTTTAGTCATCTCACAAGATGTCCTGATATTTAAATTCCCTTTAAAAATTACATGTCATAGTCTGCAATCCCACCAACAGTGTACTAGGGTCCCCTTTTCTCCACATCCTCATCAACACTTGTTGTTTCTTGCTTTGTTTATGATGGCCATTCTTACCGGTGTGAAGTGGTATCTCATTATAGTTTTAATTTGCATCTCTCTGATAGCTAGCAATATTGAGCAGCAGAAAGAAAGAAGGAGCTCCTACCCTATGCGACAGCATGGATGGAACTGGAAAGCATTATGCTAAGTGAAATAAGCCAGGAGGTGAAAGACAAATTCCATATGATCTCACCTGTAACAGGAACCTAAACAACAAAATAAACAAGCAACCAAAATAAACCCAAGACAAACAGAAAACAGGCTGACAGTAACCAGAGGGGAGAGGGGAGGGAATTTTAGGGGAGAAGGGGAAAGGTTTACAGAAACATGTATAAAGGACACATGGACAAAAACTAAGGTGGGTGGAAATGGGAGGGAGGTGGAGAACACTGGGGGGGGGTGGACTGGGATGGGAGTAAAAGACAGAAAACTGTACTTGAACAATAATTAAAATAAAAATTAAAAAAGTTATATGTCATATACTGCTTTTTAAAAAAGGTCTATATATCGAATCTTAGAAGATTTAGAATGTTTTTCTAGTCTGTATTTAAAAAATCACTAATATTCCCAAGAACTCAAAAGAATTAATAAATATTATAAAGTTCCATTATTCGACCTTGCTCTTCAGTTCTACCATTTATTCCATAAACTGGTTTTTCTGATAAGTGTAGTCATTCTTGACCTTTTTTGGCTCATAATGAAGCCACTTACTATAATTCCATGACACTGAGTCTCTGAGACTATTCTCATTCTTTATTAGGCACATCCCTCTCTTATTTTAGATATTTAAAATAGTGAACTAAAGCTACTTAAGGATTACTAGTTGTGGGTCAAGCAGCACCACATTAACAATATTAGTGACTGTTGGTGTAATTAGTCACTGTTTGTGAACACCGTTTGTATTCAGTCCCCATTTCAGACTTTCATGTTCTCTCAAATAATTTGCAGGATTGCTAAGGCATGATACACATTCAGCAAAGTGGTCTGAGCCACTGCCTACCTGAAGCTGCTTCTCCCTCAGCCTTTAATTCCTGTTGCTCAGTTTGGCTCATTGTACCTGGTACTGTCTTCACACAGGAAATGGATTGGAGTTGTCAAGAGGAGGCGTTCTTTAGTCTCCTATGGCAATTTGGTTTCTTTGAACTGTATTCTTTCTATCAGACATTGCTGTGATATCGCGAAGTCCAGCAGTGGATGTGACTGCATCAAAGTGTGTATGGGGTTCAGCAGTACTACCGAACATCACTCAGCAGACCTGCCTGACCCAGGACTGCCACATCCCAGCCACATGACTTATCATGGCGAAGTGGGAAAAAATGAGCAAAGGGTTAGAAAGCCTGAATTTTAGACCAGACTTTGTGGCTGTGTAACCCTAAATAAATCTTCATGTTTATGTGAACTTGTGTTCTTCATCTACAAAATTTGGGGTAGATTGTCTGTTAAGTGCCTTTCCAGGTCTAAGAGTACATACACCATTTTTTTTTATATAAACTCATCGACAGCAGGAAATTTACAGTTCTTTTTCATTGTCCTCATCCCAAGCTAGCACAATGTTTTGTTTATCTTAGGACCTTGCACAAAAGAATGATCAAAGTTCTGAACCATGAATACGCAGACTTCAGTCTGAGTTCCAGCCCTGTTCCCAATGAGTTATATAACTACAGACAAATTGTGTGCTTAATTAGTTTACCTGTAAGACAATGCTCTTAAAGGTACTTTTGGGGAAAAGGGTTAAGTTACTGGCAATATTATTTATATGACAATAGGAGAATACATCTCTTGGATTTTTTTTTTATTTAGCCTCTTACCTTGTCAAAGGATATCTCCAGAGGAGATTTGCTCAGGTATCAAATCTTCACTATTTGTCATCAGTGTGAAATCTTCTTCCCCTGAGTACAGGAAGGGCAATTTTAAATTATGTGTGTAAATTATGTTTACTTAGCAAGACTTTACTTCTTTTCCTTTTGGTGCCTGTTTTCCCCATATCTCTCTATGATGCACTCAGGGGTCTCACATTAAGCTTATGATGCCTGACATGATTGATTGTGTTTCCAGTGGCTGGACACTTTGCTGGGAACCGTGGTTATATCTTGGAAAATCACACTAATCGAATCTGAAGACACTGATGTGCATTCTAAAGTAAGAGCCTGGCTCTTGGGAGTTCTGTCTAGGTAAGGCCTTATAAATTAAGTGATGATATTTTTCCTTAAGTTGGTAAATAAAATTAATCAGTTTCCTTACATTGCCTTCACAGTTCTGTTGCTCACTCAACCTATGAGTCAAGTAGTATTTTTTTATATTTTATTTATTTATTTTTAGAGAGAGGGGAAGGGAAGGAGAAAGAGTGGGAGAGAAACATCAGTGTGTTGTTGCCTCTCATGTGTCCCCTAGGGGGGACCTGGCCTGCAACCTAGGCATGTACCCTGACTGGGAATCGAACCAGTAACCTTTTGCTTCACAGGCCCGTGCTCAATCCACTGGGATACACCAGCCAGGGCTCAAGTAGTATTTTTATCCACTTTAAATCTAATATTTTGTGGTAGTTGGCAATCCATTTATTAAAGGCAGAAGACAAGAACACAGAGTAATTTGAGAACAACTTCTGAGATCACTAAAAAGTAGAGAAAAATTATCTTTAAACATATGTCTCAGAAACTATTGGAGAACATATGTTTACTATAATTTCTTTTGTACAGAAAGTAAAATTTTCCAAGAGCCTCAGCTAAAAAGCAGTTTTAAAATGGCAAAAATATGTTGTCTTTTTATTTTATGTGTTTATTCATCCACTTATGCAAAAATATTTATCAAATACTTACTCTGTGCTAGGCACAGGTACTACATGGTATAGTAGAAAAATTCAAGGGCACTGGATGCAGGGAAACCTATATCTGCATATCTGAATTCTGTTTTATCACTTAGTAGGTAGGTGATAACACATAAGGAAAGCAACTTCTGAAATCTCAGGCTATTTGTTTTTAGCAATAGGGTCTGGAAAAAACAAAGCAGTTATTGAGGATCAGTCCACAGGAAGGGTCACAATATTAGGGTAAGAAGAACTGGCCTGGTAGCTTAGTTGGTTAGAGCATCAAACCAATATGCCAAAGGTTGTGGGTTTGATCCTAGGTCAAGGTACATACAAGAATCAACCGAAGAATGCATAAATAAGTGGAACAACAAATTGATATTTTTTCTCCTTACCTCTCTCTCTCTAAATAATTCAATAAAAATTTTAAAAATGTTAGGATAAGGAATTGATATCTTCATGTATGACTCCTTCATGGTACTATTAGAATGAGTTGAGAACTGTGAAAATGAAATATATGACATCTGAACTGTATGAGCACTCTGAACTATGTTAGTCTCCTTTCACTAATGAGAGATGAGACTGAAAAATGTAGATTGTTCTCAGACCATAGAGGACTTCGAAAGCTATGGGATTATGTCTATATTATTAATTGCTGTATAATAGCATAGAGCCTTACTAAGCACTTATGAGTATTTAATAACTTGTTTGTGATGAGTGAAGATGAATAAATAGGCAATAGAAAAGCACTGAAGTTCTAGGAAATTTACTGAGGTTACTGTAGACAAAGAGATCTTACCTTAGATGAGATGTTGGTCTAAGTGATCTTTATTGGGAAAAATACGCTGCAAAGAGTAGGGGCAGGCACCACTAAAATGTGAAATATGGTTTATTGAGGATGAAGACATAAGCAAAGAGTTACCAGGACTCCCAAGCTTTCATGCTATAGAGAGAACACTTCTGTAGAGAAGCTGGGGCAGTGAGCAGAGAGCACCTGATCCGCTTTGCAGTAAAAAGAGCTTTCTGGTCAGGAAAAGTTGAGCTGTGAGCTTCAAGAATTCACACAACATGTTTCTAGGTTGATTTGCATGCTATCACTAGTATTAATGAGAAATCCTTCAGAGTTAGAGTGTTTCTAGGCTACCAGAAGGTGAGAGGAAGCCACAGGGATTGTCCAATAAATAAGAGTGATTATCTCTCCTCCATGTCATCATTTGTGCTTTGGAACTGTTACAGCATTCTGGGTGCTCCTGCAACCCAGGACTGTTGGTATTAGAGGGAGCCTTAGGTTTCTTTCTCTTTAGTCATTTCATTAATGATTAAGTGAAAAACAACTACTGTGAAAAATTGCTATTTCTGCAGAATTTCTTGATATAATCTAAGTTTTGATTCAGTTTAGGAAGAAGTTCTTAGGAAGTCACAAAGTTAGGATGGAGAAGCAAAGTGGATGTTGAAAAGAAATACTCAAGAATGATAATATTAGAGATATATATTTAAAAATTAATGTCTATGTTAAGATGGTAATAAAGAACAAACTGATATTGGCTACCTTGAGGATCAATTTGCCTAGGGCTGGGATACTTACAACTATTAGAAGTATATAGTAGTGACTTGGGGGAAAGAGGGTTAATGTTATTCATAAGCTTTCTGGTTTTGTCTCTCAGGTTTAGCTTTCTTGAATTAGGCTATTCTCTCATTAGCTACTGCACTGAATTAGGCCAAAGAAAACATAAAACATGGATTAGATGCTAATGGGGTCCCCCTGCAGGTTGGATTTGTCCTTAGTTTGAGAGCTACTCTGCCAGTGGAAGCCCAAGTAAATTAATGATATTTCTGCATTTCTACATAATAGATTCAGGATAATCTTGGACATAATTAGTTTCTCTTGGCTAACTAAAGCTAAGCAAAACCAAAATTTCTACTGTCAGACATGTTTCCTCTTCATTATAAATACTTGTATGGAAAGTTAATTTGTGTGGGTTTAATTTATTTACATATATTTACATTTGCCTTGTTTAAATGTTCCTTTCAAGTGTTGTTTGCAACTGTTTGAACATTTTAAGTCTTTTGGAAAATGTAAATATTCTTTTTGCCAAATAAGAATAAATTTAGAAACCCTAAAGTTTGGGTTGTATTTGACTAGCCTCTAAATATGGGAAAATATTTTATGCCATCCACCAGTCTGTAGCCAACAAATAAAAACAGAGCTACAAAGTGAGCAGTCAGTCCCTTCTCTCATATCTGCACCTGACTATCTCTACCCATAACAAGCCTTTAGGAAATCGGTAGACTCAGGGTAAAAACACCACCACCACCACCCCACAAAATTTTGCAAGAAAAATACAAAATGGGCATAAATTTCAGTTTCACATTTGTGAAAATCAAGTCATTGTCAAACATTTATTAAATACCTACTTTGTACAAGTAATGATATTTGGTCTGAAACACCCCAAATATGTAGGAATCATGGTCATTATCTTCAAAAACTTATCAACTAAAAATTCAAAGATTTATTTATTATGATTCTGATAGAAATCCATCACCCTTAAATCCTTCTGGGTTATTTTTTATCCTATCATAAGCTGGTTGTCATTTATTGAACCCAAAACTTATCACTAGGTTACATGCATATGCATCATTTCATTCAAAGTCATATGGTCACCATTTATGTAGATATTATTATACGCATTTAACAGACAGAAGAAAGAGCCTTTACGAATTAACTTTCTAAGGCCTATCTGACTTGACAACTTATTTTATTATCATTGTCTTCTTTCAAGTAATTGAATTAATTAACATGTGGTTAGGAGTGAAGCCCAGATGAGGAAGGATTGTAGAGCATAACTTTTCACATTTTATATATAAAATAGAGGTAGTCTATTTTAGCCACAGAAACAGTGGCTCCATGAAACAAAACAAACAAACAAACAAACAAACAGACAGACAGACAGACAGACAGATAAAAGACAGACAAAGTTTAACTGCTTTGTTTGCAATACCTTGATAAACAGTCTAATGCCACTGGATGATTTCAGGCTACATCCAAAGAGATGTTAGCTGACTGAATTAATCTTTTTTATTTTACCATTTGATAATGGCCAGTTAAGAAATCCAAATTATTTAAATAACTTTGCTTTTACCCAATCTTTCATATAAACCACATATCTCATTGGCTCACTGAAGAGTGAACATTACGATCTGAAAAAAAAAAAATCAATCCTGTTAAGTTCATTATCTACCTTTTTGCCAGAAACTGGATTTAGTAGAAAAGCTGATTGTTTTCACCCACATTGTTGGATTCTGAATTGAAGATAATTTAGGCTTAAGGAGTTAGAACTCCAAACACAGAATTTGAAATAGGCCCTAGGTAATGAAAAGAAGCTGTCACTTTACACTGTGATGGATGACATAGTGTTAAATGACATCACTCTTAAGAGACTCAGGTAATTTTGGCTGCTCCAATGGGTTTCAGTCTTTATGGTTTCATGTATTTCCTTCTCAGTAATGGTATTTATTGAAGTGAATACATGATCCTAAGTCTAAGAAATATTTGTAGTCTGTGATTATATTAACTTTTTTTATTGCACTGAAGTGTCCCATTATGTGATTACATGTCAGCCTAAGCCTATGACTATTCCAAAAGAATTATTCTAACATTGTCGAGTTATATACTTAAAAGAGTTTCTATTATAATAAAACAAACACACACCTGTCTGGTTAACATGTATCAGTGGTGCTGGTCATTTTGTCACTTAATCATTTTATTTTATTTTTTAAGAAGGAGATGTTCACAAAAAAATTAGAAAATAAACTTCAGTAAAAATAAAAAAGTGGGCTCTCTTAAGAAATTAACTCCTTTCATTAACTTGATCTAACTAATAATGCTATCTACCAGCAGTAATAAAAATATATAATTTTGTCATAATAACAACAAAGCAAATAATTTATGGCAACAAACACCAACATGGAAATGTTCTTTCCTGTATCAGTCAGAATAGGTATATTAATGCAATGGTAATAATCAATGCCCAGATATTAGCGGCTTAAATAACAAAGGTTAATCTTTTGCTCACACTACTTTCCACTACAGGTAAGTAAGAGATTTTGTCATTATAATCATTCAGGGGGCCAGTTTCATAGAGTAGCCACCTCCTTGAAAATTACTGATCTCTATGCAACAGGGGGAAAAAAAGGAGCTCTAGAAGGTCTTACACAGAGATCAAATTTTCTTATTAGTAAAATAGTGAAAACTCATCATTCCTTTCACCCTCCCCTTACAAACTGCTAAGGAAACTAAGAGTCAAATCATACAAATGGTGTAGAAGTGGGGAGAAATTTTGTGAATGTAGAAAATTGTGGATATAGAACTGAAGACTAACATAAATACTTTCTTACTACTCAATATTTAATTCACTTTCCTCCTTGCACAAGAAATCTACTACTTGCTTTCTAAGAAAGACAACTCAAAAACTCCACTCACTTCTTCAAGCTCAAAGTCATTATGTCATGCATGGTAGTTTCTAAAATAAGTTCTAAGGTGGCTTCTCTAGATCCAAGGCCCTATAAAGTAGTAAGAGAAGTTTTATACCATCAAAAAGCTAGTATAGAGTTGAGGAACCACAGTAAATACTTCTACTCATAAAGAAAATAATTGGGACACACACAGTAATTTTACTCCTTTGCTGAATGTATAAAATCTTACTGATTAAAAAATTTAAGAATGCTTTTCCTGGGGATGAAGAATGTTGCTGAACTAAGCCCTTAAACTGCTTTCTGGAGCTCTCAAGTTCAATATTCTTTATGATTCCTGGCTCTGTGCTCTGGGAGATTCCCTTTTTTCCTACTATTTTCCTTGGCCATATTTGAAAGATCAATGGAGAGTATGCTCTAGTTGGTGACTGAGCCAGGTTTCTTAGCCTGCTTCCTACCTATAGAACTTCAAGGATTCATGGGTCATTTGAGATTTTAAGCAGTTGATTCTTTTGGTCCAAACTATGGTACTTTTTATTTTTTAATTTTTAAAATAAAAAAAACACACTTTTTCATTTAAAAAAGAATTTAGAATGCATAAAACAAGGCAACATTTATTCTTTTTTCTCATCTTCTGGTATGGGATCTGTCAGGGGCTCTTCCACCATTGCACTGTTGCTCTCTGAGCCAGTGTTACTGTCACTGGTCCCTTCCCCTGCCGTCTGCCCACTTCCTCCTGCCCACTCTCCTTGTCTTAGGACTAGATGTGCCTTCTTCACCATGCTGTTGACTTTCTGCCATTCCTTCGACGTGCGTTTCCTCTGTCTCCACTGGAAAGCTCTCGTCTTTCTTTTCTTCCATCTTATTAGCTGCTCATTCTTCCTCAGGAACAACACTTCTCTGACTGTGCTCAGCTTGTTCTGCTGCCTCCTTCTCCCTTTTCTCCTGCCTTTTGGGAGCCTGTTTTTCTGCCTGTGCAATTTCAGCTGCAATTTTTTCCATATCCACTTCCATTTTCAAACCACACAACCGTACAGACTATGGTATTTTTTAAACCAGAATATCTTACTCATAAATGTATCTACCTTTTGATCTATGCAATATTGGTAAGAAATATGTCAATAATCATGCACATGTTTTTTTTCTAAAATTTTAATTGTATTTTTCCATTGCATTTATTTTCCCTTATACTTCCTTCCCCCCCACAATCTCTACACTGTTGTCCATGTCCATGAGTCTTTTTTCCTTTTTGCTCAATCCCTCCACCCATAATCACACCCCCACCATCTTAGCTGTCATCCTGCTCTATCTGTGAGTCATTTAGTACGTTAGTTCAGTTTGCTCATTAGAATCCACATATGAGTGAAACCATGTGATATTTGTCTTTCCCTGACTGGCTTATTTCATGTAGCATAATGTTCTCCAGGTCCATCCATATTGTCACAAAGGGTAAAATATTCTTTTTTATAGCTGAGTAGTATTCCATTGTGCAATTGTCCCATAGTTGTTTTATCCACTCATCTACTGATGGACACTTGGGCTGCTTCTATATCTTGACAATTGTAAATAACACTGTGATAAACATAGGGCTGCTTATGTTCTTCTGAATTAGTGTTCTGGGTTCCTTCGGATATATTCCAAAAAGTAAGATTGTTAGGTTAAAAGGCAGATCCATTTTTAATTTTTTTGATGTATCTCCATACATCTTTCCACAGTGGCTGCACCAGTCTGCATTCCCACCAACAGTGCAAAAGAGTTCCCCTTTCTCCACATCCTCTCCAGTCCTTGTTATTTGTTGATTTGTTGATGATAGTCATTCTGACAAGTGTGAGATCATATCTCATTGTGTTTTCTTTGTGATATTTATTTACTTTTCTTTCTCAAGTAAATTTCAGGTATTTGAATCTATGAAAGTTTTGTGGGACAACCACATTTTTAACATTTTTAACTGAAGGGGCATTTTGTATAATGTTCAAATTGCCTTAGTACCTCCTTAATTCATTCACTATGTTAATTCATTTAGACATTTAAAAAAGATATGTGATGGCCATAATCTTAGTTTGATCTTTCACACAGGCTGAGATTTAATTGGCCTTTATCATTCAATATATTTTATAAATTTTTCATTTACTGTTTTCTTTTATAGTTGCTTTTCCCAATACTAAAAATCCCTACATTTTGGATCTCTTGTGATTTTTTTAATCCCTCCTTGCAAACTGGTCATTTTTTCTAATTTTCTGTTAAATGTTGCCAATAGCTGCCACCACAAACTATTGATGTTTTATTTACATGTAAGGCTACAAATTTATTGAGTACATCACCTACATTTCAAGTCACCAAAAATAACATTTTTATCAAATGCTGCAGTTTTGTATAACATGAACTGCCACTTTTTACCCTTCAACATAATGCTGTCCTCTTTGTTATAAGAGGACAACCCAGTTATAAGCAATGTCATGAATTTAAGGTTTTATTACAGCAATGCTGTACTTCAGAAGGCAATTATTTTTTATCAATGATGATTAAGGTATTCCATGTAAGACTCAATCTTCAAATCTAAATGCTTCAAACAACAGAGTTCTCTTTCCCTCTCTCTTTTTCTTGCTCAGACTCCATGTCCATTATGAGCCAGCTAGTGCACATTTCTCACTTAGTGAAGGTGTCACCATCTCAAACACTGTTGGTCTCTACTCCAACTGAAAGGAAAAGGAGGCTGCTCTTGTACCGTCAAGTAAGTGCTCAGCCCAGGAGGGGCTTCCACTTATTGGTCAGAATAAAGAAAGAAACATTTAATTACAGAAACTATTTTACCATGTGCTCTGAAGAATGGAGAAAAGAAATATTTGGAGAACATTTTAATGACATTCTCACTCTCTTCTCTATATCTTATATATAATTTCTCAGGAAATATTGTTGGATTCTGGTTTTTAAAATGTTCATAATTTAACTATTTTCACCAACCCTATCACTTCCATCCTGGCCCTATAGTCTTTCAATAGACTCCTGACCTATTATTTGCAGCATTGTTGTATAATTTCCCTGGCTAAGGAAAATACCTTCAATTTAATTGAATAAACTTCGAGTGTATCTGAGATATAAGGTATTATGTTAGCTACTGGGAGAGAGATTGAAATTAGTAAAAGGAAAGAAGAAAGCAAGGTGCAAAGATGAAGAAAGAAGTTCCTTAACTTCTAAGATTTTATATTAATAAGTAGAAATTGTATGGCTTGGAAGAAGAAACAGAAAATAAAATGTAAAGAAACATTTGGAGCCACTTATTCTGTGAGTAATGCAAAGTTGATAATGAATTTCAAAATTTAAAGAAATATTTTCATTATTTTGCACACTTTTCTTATTAAATAGTTGAAAAACTCAAGGCTCAAAGTGTAGAGTTGTCATAAAGAAGGTAGGTTTGGCTGTGGAATGTGCCGATGTGATGGTAGCACACTAGTGGGAAAGGGGAAAAGTAAGATCAAGGAGCAAAGAAATGACTCGGCCCTTAGCTTTGGTATAGGAAATATCTCAGAGAGGTAGGGAATGAGGGGAAGCTTATTTCAGGCTAGAGACCAGACACAAGGAACTCAAGTGTAGTGGAAGAGATATGCCATCAACAGATGCAGTTATCCATTAATCCTTACAGGTAAGTGGGTGCTATTGTGTCACAGTTGGTCATTCCATAGGAGTTCTGACTTAAAAAACTAGGGGTGTAGGCATGTAATTTGGTCTGTCTTGTGGTGAATATAAGTCACTGCAGGAGCTAGGCAGGAATTTAAAGCTTCCGCTAAATTCAGTAAGATTCCACTCTCAGCAAAGCCTTTGAACCTAAGTAGTCTCAGTCACACTAGAAACCAAGCTTAGGGTAGAAAGGTAACGAGTCTTTGTTTCTGAGGAGAAAGTAATGGCTACCTGGGTCATAATTTGATTAAAGTATATACAGGACCAAGACTGAAGATGAAGCAAAGAATTGAAGTTTGGGAAGGCAGTGTTGACTCAATAATTTGTCCCATATTATATAGAGTTTGTAGAATCAGAGTAGCAAAAACCTTGATTTTTCTGACTGTAATTTATCTTGGGAATTTTCTATCATGTCATAGTTTTTAAAGACATTTCAGAGACACAACCAAAGTAAAAGAGAAAGCAAACCCAAAATGATTAATTTACTTAAGTCTTTCATGAACATTGCTAATATCCCTTAAACTTGAGGGCATCGAGAGCCTGTGGGTTTCAGTGTCTTGCTCCAGGCAGGCCACATCACACAGATGATGATTTACTGAGGCAGGGCTGGAGCCCGACTCTCTTGTCTGCCCAGCCAGCACATCCACCTACCGTGCTGTCTCTTCCAGTTTTAATTAAATGTACATATGTTCTTGTTTTGCTCTTGTCCTTTTCCTGTCTGAACTCACCATGCTCGTATTTGGAACTCGTTTATAACTCCAAAATGTGCTTAGAGTGGGATAGATTTAAAAGATTTTGTTATGGGTTTTAGACTGAAATACATATGTTTGATTTCAAAACCAGTTGTGCATTTTTCTCACATAGTAATAATAATACTGGTAAATACTGAGGAGCACCATAGAGAGGAGGGGACTCCACTACTTAAGGGGTAATGGTTCCAGGGCAACACTTCGGTTTTCTTTTTCTGGATCTTTCTCCATTCATGGAGAAGAAAGAGTGGGTGGATTTTTGTCACTTCTAATTGGGAGGAAAAAAAAAAAAACACTTAATCTGCCAAATCAACTCCTTCTGCCTTTTTCGAGGTTTGATTTGGCCTCTTCTTTGCATGCAGATTTTTCATCTGTTTATCAGCTCAAAAGAAAGTCCATAGTCTGTACTCCTGCAGTGAAGAGGTAGGGGTGAGGGTGTCAAGGAGGAAACTGCAGTTAATCAGTTCCTGTGACCTGATGGGTAACATGAATTCAGAGGGAAGGAACAGAAAGACCATATTATCCTTGGGCCCAAGCTGAACCACCTTAACCACTTCCTACTATTTGAATGTATATTTGATCCCTATATCTCCAAGAATTTAAAAGACAAAGGCTGTCAAAACTCAACAAACACCAACCCAAGTATTTGCTTTTAAGAAAAGAAAAAGTTTATGCAAAGTATATGACATAAAACTTGGTAAAAGATAGTTTCAATAAATAAAATAAAGTTAATATAATACAATTAACATAATACTATAATATAAATAAAATAATTAATAATATAATATAATTAATGTATATTTTCCCATCATTGTTTGTATATAATTTCCCCATTAATATTAGTGTTGCTTGGTACTTGTTAGAAATTGTTAAGAGAAGGCAGAAAGAGTTACATTCAAACCTTAGTTAATATACTATTTTCTGTGTCAATTCTTATCTAGACATTATCTCTAAAACATTCACTTTATCTCCAGTCAGATAAGTAGGTCTGGTCATTATTGCCTCAGAGTTAATGTAAACTAACTGGTAAGCTAAAACTAGCTGGTTAGCAGGAGCAATACTGGTTCAGGTATTCTATAAGTAAACCCAACTATAATTCTTAAATCTGAAATTTTATTAATTAAAGATATGCATTAAAAATCAAAGAAACCAAGACAGGTTAACTTACAAAAGTATAATTTGCCCTGGCTGGTGTGGCTCAGTGGTTGAGTGCCAGACTGTGAACCAAAGGGTCGTCAGATCAATTCCCAGTCAGGGCACATGCCTGGGTTGCATGCCAGGTCCCCAGTGGAGGTGTGCAAGAGGCAACTACACATTGATGTTTCTTTCCTGCTCTTTCTCCTTCCCCCACCTCTCTAAAAATAAATAAATAAAATCGTCAAAAAATATAATTTTTTTCAAGTATTCTTTTAATATCTCATGGAATTTAAAGAAAAGTAAGAGAATTAGGTATCGGGAAGGGAGGAGTTCTGAGAACAACAGCAAAAGGAATAGATAAACTTTGGTTCCAAGCTCTGCCATTGTGAAAGCTGTTTTTCTTTCCCAGTCAGCTTAACAGTGCAAATTCTCTTTTTGAGTCTTATGTCATAATTTAAATTTATCAGGCATGAATCAGCAGAGATGTTGTCACCAGCAGCTTAACCCTGTGGCTTAGTATGTTAGACAGATATCTTAAAAGTTGTTTCTCATAAATCATTGAAAAGGAAGGGATTATTTGAAAATAACCTTATGTTGCTCAGTTTGTCTTGTAGGAAGATCCCAGTGGCAAATTCCTCTTAATGCTTACATTGAAGATAAACCATATTTCTTGTCATTAATACATTTCTTTTTTGGTAGACAATCATATTTATACATCATAACTCTTTTTTGTCATTGTTTCTACAAATCTCAAAAAGAAACTTAATCATTTGCTTTTTTGTAAACTTCTCAGACAAAAGTTTTGACATTTTCCAACCACTATTGCTTTCTAATCTTTTTTCTTAATTTCTAGTGATAAATGATTTTTTCTATTATTATCATCATTGTTTAAAGTTCTTCAAATGTGATTTGGCCAACAAATGTCATTTAAACAAATATAAATCATTAAAAATTTTCAGGAATTAATATACTGCAGATTTATGGCTATGCTAAATTTATCAGTTATATTTATCTACCATGATCTCTTTTAACCTATATAAATTCAGCTAAATAGGAACACCAATCTTACCTCAGTAGCCAATTGGTAATAAGAAACTTATGTACTTATAGGCCCAAATGCTAATGCTTTTTTTTTTATTCTTTAGTCTTTACTACAGTTTCTTTTATTTATTTATTTATTTTTGATTCTGTTACTGAGTTGGCACTTGAATATTGGGTGTTATCCTCCATTCAGTTCTGGCATTGAAATTCAGTGTGTTGGTCAAGACAATGAATAATATAGTTAGTCTGGTAAAATTCAACTCTGGTTTTGATACTTGTTAACAATGTTACTTTGGTCAAGTTATCTAAATTTCAGTTTATATGCCTATAAATAGGAAGTGTTAATACCCACCCAATCAGGTTTTCATATAGACTCTAATGATACTTCATACAGAGCACTTAGCATGATATAGTTCAGGAGATAAGAAAGTGGTAGCCATCATTATTATTACAGTGGTAACGTTTTTCACACCTCTACCATAGATTGTTCAAGTTTCAGTTACTGGTATTTGGGTGATTTCTAAGGCTTTACTGGTCTTGCCAACATTTTTATTGGTTCATTTAATTTCTCCTCCTGCTTTGTGCTGTTCTGTACTGACTTCATTTTGATTTGCTTTGAATTCCTTGCTGTGAGTTCCATGGCACTCAATTTTTCATTTGATTACATTTTAGAAATATTTATTCAATGTGTTTATATTTATCACATATTTATTGTCTCAGATAAGTGTAATCTCCAAGAGGGGAAGTGTCATGAAGGCTGTGATCTTCTCTGTATCATCAACTGTGTATAGCACAATGCCTGCTGCACAGTGTGGAATCAACAAATATTTATTTCAATTACATTTTCTGCCATTTTCCCTATTCTGCACGTTGCACTGCCCTGGTCTTACCTTATGTTGCATAGTTTTTTTAAATTTTTTTCTTGCATAGTTTTTATAGCTATTCCTCTCTTCCAGCTACTGCTTTGTCTACTCTCTTTGTATTCTGTAATTGCATTCCTTTGTTCTGAAATCTTTGGTTATTGTTATAAACAGGCCCACAGGAAATCCTGTCATTTGAGTGAGAAAGGACTGATTTTCTACAGTGCCATGAGGAAGGGAGTCATCCCAAAGAAACAAACAAGCCAATTCACAAAACATCTTTCTTCAGTGCCCACTATTCTGTCACTTCAATGTTTTTCAGAGCAGAGGTCGAAGAGGAAGAACATTCAAGTCTACAGTTTTCAGTCAGAACTGCTGTCTCAGCACTTTCACTTATAACCCTTTATGGCCCACTGTATGCCTTACAGTGGCACATTATCATCTTAACTGTCTTTTAATGGTAATGATGCTATCCTGCAAATGAGAAAAAAAAGAGTTTGGCCATTAATTCCTAGGAGATTATAGGCCCAATAACTGCGGTTATTAGTTCCAGGATGATAACCAGTAATGTGGCATCACTTGGGCTCCCTTATATGTAATCTTTGGAGTTCTATGAATTACCCAAATCCCTAAACGATTATGTGTAATTTAGACCAAGGCAACTATGACGTTAAACAACTGGGTTCAGTTAACAAGTGTCCAAATCTAAATTGGGAAATAATTGCTTTTTAGTGACATACTCTTTTTAAAAATAAGTCAGAAAGGGTTTCTAATGTTTAAGAAATGGTGGGAGAATTAATACTACTCTTTTCCCCCCTGCTAGTTCTTAGCTATTTATGCATAAGTGAGATTCTGAAGAAGCTCCCACATGCTCTCTAATTAGTGACCTTAACATTAAACTTTAGAGACCACACAGTCACTCTCACATACAGTGTGTAGAAATTTCTGTCTCTTCTGGTATCAAGCTTAATGTATATGAGGCATCAGAGTGAACTCCAGTGTTCATGATGTCAACGAGCCTCTTTGATTATTCTAGTTTGGTACTTTTTCCTTCAACATGGGCTAGACGACATTAAGTGATACATGTATATGATGAAGATTAACTAATTGTTCAGAAAGAAAACCATCTGAAAATCAAAATTCAGATTTTCTGTAGTAACTTCTAGGGTTTCTTGGTCTATAAAACTGGTAGTGTGATATACTGGAAACTAGATGGTTTTGAAATTAGATACATCTGCTTCACAATTTGCTAGGTCTAAGTCACTAGGCAAGTTAACCTCTTTGGGACCAATATATATCTTGCTATATTATTGATAGGACTGTATAAGATGACATGAAAAAACCCTCAGAGTTTGGAATTTCAGAACAAGAAGGAAAGGTGAAGACAAAAAAGAACAGATGTGTGAGTTGACGTTGGGGTAAATTTTGCAGAGACATTGGGAGTTGTGATGTATAGGAGAAACAGTAGCATAAAGAAAGTAATCAGAGACAAAAAAAGACATTTTGGCCTTGACCAGGTGGCCCAGTTGGTTGGAGTGTCATCTTGTACACCAAAATGTTGTGGGTTAGATCCCAGGTCAGGGCATAAAACTAGGTTGTGGGTTCAGTCCCTCGTCAGGGCATGTTCGGGAGGCAACCAATTGATGTTTCTCTCTTACTAGTATCTCTCTCTCTCTCTCTCATCAATAAATACATCCTTGTGTGAGGATTAAAAAAATAGAAATTTCAAAGAAGCATTGCTATGACATTTAACTAGTACTTCATTGTACTAGTAAAATGGAAGTAAATATTTTAAATTGCTTGAAATCTTGTTTTTTTTTTTTTTCCTATACTGCATTCCTGTAACTAACACATGGCCTCAAGGCTGGAATGTTGAGATTAGTATAAACTCATATGACTACAAATGCTGGTCTCTCTTCACCTCCTCAAATAGTTATTGGTTTCATAGGATTCCAAAGTAGAAGAAATCTATGTTGTATAGTTTTAATTTCAAGGTCACTAAGTAGACAGCATGCTGAAGATCCTCTAGAATCTTACTTACATATAAGTGCTTAAGAACTAGCAGTGGGGAAAACATTTGATTTAATACAAGCCCAGGTTCAAGTTTTACTCTTTCACTTTCTTACTTAAAACCTTAAAAATGAAGACTACTTTCAGGGTAGTCTTTATCTTTTTCCATTATCTTAAAAATGTTATTTAACCTCCTGATTTTTATTGTCTATTGCATAAATTAGGGAAAATAATACCCCACTCAGTTGTACAATGATTAAGTGGATTTATACATAAAATGTATTTTATATTATTTGATTATATAGATGTTGTTAAATTTAATCAATAAAAAATAACAGAGAAAAAAGATTAAGAGCAGCCCTTTCTACTCTTGGTCGTTGTGTGTCGGAGCTGTTACCTCAGAGAGGAAGAATTTGACAGGGACTCCATCACTTTCTTCCTTGCGTTTTTACTCTTTTATTTTATACAACTTTTTTTCTTTAGTTTTTTTTCCTTACACCCTTTTCCTTAGAGTCATAAGTTGCAAAGAATGTACCAGAAATAAAAGTAAGAATAAGCTACACTTTGACAATTTTATTCATATCTAGAGAGCTATATGTTTTTTCTTCATTTATCCCAAAGGGCTTTACTTCATCTACTTCATATGTACCTATAATTGTGTTGTACACTCTGTAAAATTAGATGCACAAAGATAGAATATGGGCTATTTTCTTAATTTGTTCAGTTTGTAACAGCACAAGCCTTTATGAGAACATAAAGACATTTATTAAAAATAAGTCAAGGAACATGAATAGAGAACTCATGGCCACAGATGGTTGGTGGGGATTGACTGTGGGAATAGTTGGGACAGGGCAGGGGAGAGCAATGAGGAAAATGGCAGGACAACTGTAACTGAACAACGATCTTAAAACAGGACCAGTAATTTTAAAATATTTTGTCATATTAATTTAAAATAAAACATGACTTTTTTTGCTCAATTTCTCCACCCCCAAACCTAACCCTTCAACTTCCCCACCCTGACAGCTGTCATCCTGCTCTCTGAGTCTGTCTCTGTTTTGCATGCTAGTTCATTTTGTTTATTAGATTCTACAGATGAGTGAAATCATATGGTACTTGTGTACAGATGATGTGTTGTGAAATGTGTACCTGAAACCTGTATAATTTTGTAAATAAGTATCATCCCAATAAACTCAATAAAAAGGAAATAAAAGATACCATACTCCCAAACAAGTAAATAAATAAACGAATAAATGAATGAATGAATGAATAAATAAATATGTCTGAAGATTGCTAAAAATAGGTCTTTTCCAGGGGAAAATTTCAGTTTTAAGAATCTGCATATATAATTCAATATCCCATTACAATAAAAAAAAGAATTTTCCAACTCTATACCTTACTTTGAACTCATCACTATAAAACCCAGCTCTATCACTGTCCATCATTTGGCCTATCTTTGGATAGATTTTTTATACTTCTTGAGCCTGAAAATCCCATCAACTGAATTGTATCATAATGCACTCTAGATGTCAATAATTAAGAGGAAGTCCATAATTGCTATGTTTGGGCATAGTAGAAAGAGCAAAAAGCAGAAGAGAACCAGAGTTGCTGATCTGAAACAGAAGAAGAAGGCAACCAACTAAGATTAATTGTAGGCAGGGACCCAGAGATGAATTTACAGATGGCAATCATATGGTATAATTTTTAGAAAAATTCAAATGGGTAAGGTTTTGAGAACAGTTTGAAGTATCTGAACACTCAACTTAATTAATTCATTGCCGCCTCTTTGACAACAAATATGATTCCAAATTTCAAGCCAGCATCTGATAAATTGGTTTTACAACTTCCTCTAACTTTTCAAGTACTATGATTCTGAAAAAAATGATAGAACAAAACAAAGCATAAAGTATTGATCTTGATGTGGAAGATCATTTGATCATAACATAAAATGGATATGAGCAAAATATATTAGTGAGTGTTAAATGGTTGCCAAAAAGTAAAATTAATGGAGATTAAAGAGTTGTTGAATTACACTTGATTATGGAGGAAAAGCTGAAATAGAGAAAAATCCCTAGAGTGAATGCTTCCCAATTTGGAGTTCACTTATTTAAATGTAATTCTCATCCCAAAACACCATCACAGAAGCATTCAGAATAGGCCTAGCCAAGGTGACACATAAAATAACCATCACAGGCTGGATGGGGGGGTATATCAAATAATCTCATATGTTTATCATACATTATATTGCAATACCCACTTCAATGTAATTTGTAATATAAAATATAACATACATAATGCACTGATTTTATTTTTGTTTCTGTTTACTTACATCCATTTATCTGCATTTATTTTTATCTATCTGTCCATTTATCTATCATCAGCCAGCCAATCTCAAATGAAAACACCATGTCATATATATATATATATATATAAGCTTATAAATGATGTATACATATATGTATACATAAATACACAACAAATATATGTGAGATATATCTCATATATATGCATATATAATTAAATATTTGATGCATATAATTGTGTGTAAGAAATTATATATAGTATAATTTTTATATTCATTTTTATTCCTTTCATTAATAATTGGTAAAATCTCTAGCCAGGTATTCTAGTCAATTTGGATTCTCTTTTTGTGTTGTCTTGGAACTGTGCCATCTCCTCCTAATCATTTTACTAAAATATATCCCTGTTGTATATTAAAATGATTTCTCTGTATATCAAGATTTACATACTAGTATTATACCTTAGTTGGTCCTGGACTTGGTCTGTTTTCAGATCTTGTCCTGAACCAGTGCTGTCTAAATACCCGCTTGCATTGGGTGCAAGAGGTGCTTGTGTGCATCAATTCCTAACTCTGGGCTCAGGGACTGTGTTTGCTAGTAGATTGATATCAGCCTTGGTGGGAGTACTTACACACAGAAACTGGAAAATGCTACAAATCAGGATTCCCCCTCTCCTCGCTAGGGATTCAGTTGTTAAATATTTACTAGCACACCACTGATATTAACATGTATAAGTTTGTCATCTTGGGCAAGTAACCATCTGTGACCCAGTGTTTTTATGTTGGAAATAAAGTATAATTCTTTCTTTGCTGTGTTTCTTTTTCAGACAATATATAATAAATATACTATGGTACTTTGTACTAAAGGTGCTCAGAAAATGCTTTTTTTTTGTTAACTGCAGAGAATTTTAATTTCTATATTTAGTTATTTAATATTAGCACTTTAAATACAAAAATGCCATCACTATTTATGTGCATTTTGTCTCTGTTGCCTTTCTTTGATTTCCTCCTTCCTAGACCTGGGCAATGCTGGAGCTTAGAGATATCCATGCACATAGGCAACAGTGTGGGACTGGACTGTGGGAGTCAGAAATGGGATGAATGGAGGAAGGCAAAAGGGGAAAAATCGGGACAACTATAATAGAATAACAATTCAAAAAAAGACATCCATGTTTTCCAATAGCTTCTTTTCTATATAACCAAAATACAATGGTCAAAATTAGGAAATTAGCATTTATTTATGATTGCAATCTAATCTTCCATTCAAGTTTTACTGTTGTTCCACTAATGTTCTTTATAACAATACAAAAATAAATAAAGAAATTTCTTGATACTTAGTTTCTTGATACTTAGTTTCTTTAGATTTGGACACATCCTCAGACTTCCCATAATTCTCATGATTTTATTGATTTTGAAGATTACAGGACATTTGCATTGTAGAATATGGCAGAATTTGGATTTATGATGTGTCCTCATGAATCAAACTCAGCATACATGTCTTTGGTAAGAATATTATAGAAATAATGCTATATTATTCTCATCGCATTGTGTGGAACACTTTATTTGTTTCGTGATGGGATGCTCATTTGATAACTAGATTAAGGAGAGATCTGAAAGGCTTTTCTGCAGCAGATTTACTCTTTTGCCCTTTGTAATTATTAGGTACTTTGAGGTTACATAGATTTGTGGTCCTCATCAAAATTTCAATGTACCTATTTACGTTTTTATATCACTATAAATTTATGGAATACTTTTTCATCCAGTGGATTAAAATTTCTAATTTTTACTTTTACTGATGCTCAAATAGGTCAGCAGGAGGCTCTTCAGTGTGGGTTCTGTATCATTTTGATTTATTTTGAACATTCTTTGAATTTTTCCTTATTTCTGGCATGAAAAATGCTCTCTCAGATTCATTTTATATTTGCTTTCTCTCATCCTGGAATCAGTTATTTTTCCAGGTATCCATGGTTTCTCACTGTGTAAAATGACCCATTAAAACTAAGATCTGGGAAGTAGGTCTGTATCTTTGGTTGGGGTGGGGGGGAGTATTGCTGTTTAGCTTCCAATAGAAGAACTAATTCTAGAGACAGGACTAGAGTCTGCACTTATGGATTTTATAGATGTAGGTATAAATATATTTATCTCTATATATGTCTAAATATCTTTTATCCCTATACATTTTAAACCATGTGTTAACTCCAATATCTGCAATTTAAATCCAATACCTAGGGTTTATTCTAGTTTTCTGTCTTCTCTGACTGAGAAAATTGTTTCCCATTATCCTCATTATAGTACTTGATGCATTCTCATTTTGGCTACATAGTCTAGTCTTCATCCAAACTGCCATTGCCACTGCTCTGTGTACTTCACATTGCATCTGGATGCCCTCCCTATCCTGCTTAGACTCTGATATCCTACACCAGATCCCTACTGCACGTCTCCAGCTGAACCAGCACTTAGCGTGTAAGCCCTGACGGTTTTTTCTCTGTGGTAATGCAAGCACCTGATTTAAGTTTTGATTGCAGTAGGAATCCATTTCAAAAGAGCTGTCCTGAATAAACACATTGCTAGCCACATTGACTAGATAATGAGGCCTCCTCCCCCATCTGACACTTTTATTTTACAGACCTTTGTTGATTTTAGTGGCTGACATTTTGGGTTGCTAGGTTTTTCCCTCTTCCTGGGCTTTAAATTCCCACTCTCATGTTTAAATTCACCAACTAGAGTGAGCCCTCAAAACTTAGGCTCCCACTTTGAACCCAAATTGAAAAGCAGAACTCTAACCTTTGCCTTTTTTTTTTCTCTCTCTCTCCCCACAACCTCGCTGTGTGGTCCTGGCTGTGCCATGTGATTTTCAGGTCCCATGAGTAATAATCCTTTATTTTTCAATGCTTTCTGATGGTTTTTACAAAATGGTATCTTTCAATCCTAACAAGAATCACAAGGGCCATCCAGTTACAACATTGGCGATTGATTGAGAACTTCATGAAACAACTCTCTTCATCTCGTTCAGGCTCTGAATTTTCACCACTGTCCTTTGAGTGGGATAATGTCTCACTCTTCTTGGGCTCTGACACCCTCCCACCCCCTTGTATACCGTCCTGCACGGATACCCTCTTTTCTCTTCCTGGTTCTAGGCCACTTTCTTGTACAGAAGCCAGAGCCATCCTTCCTGGGTTCTAGCACAACACACCAGTGTGCTGTTACTCCTCTCCCACCATGGGGATGCCTGTTTTGTCGGTTCCACCAAATGGCTTTTGGAATAAATTATTTAGGAAGGGGAGGGAAGGAAGAGAAGAGAATGAAAGGGGAACAAAGGGGAACAACGAAGAGGAAGAGATATAATCATTCTTAATAAAGTTTGTAAAAGAATTAATAATGTGACAATTGATGATAGTTTTTGATTTCTGACATTTGGAGTTTTGTTTTAAGTAGTGTTGTTTTTCATGGAGTTAATTGAGGGAATTGCCACCATGGGTAAAGTTAAGTCAGGCAACAGAAATTAAGGTCTGTTATCCAAATGTTTATTTACATAGGGAGAACTCTAACCGTATGATCAAAGATGTTATACTTAAGGATTTATGAGGTAGGTTACTTTCAGAAAACAGTTTTCCCTAGTCACTATCAGTAGCAGTACTTCAATCAGTCAATATTCTGGGAACAAAGCTAGATTTAATACCTTAATCTTGCTGAGATGGAGCTGGATAAGGTTCTGGCTCCCTTGGAGCTGAGTTTCTGAAGGCCGTGGCTAAGGTAGAATCTTACCTACAGCCTACAGCTGAAACTAGGTCAATTTTTTACCCAGCTGAGATTTTCCTGATAGCCCTAGGAAGGACAACACTAGTACTAAATGGCTTAGAGCCTGACTGACCACAGCTAATCTAGCAGGAGATTACCTTTGGTTTGCAAACTGCCAGTTAGATTTTTTCCCAGAAATTTGGATCTGAGGCACGGATACTCTACTTATTCTTTTTAGGACACTCAATTGAGCTGGGACTGACATCGTCAATGTTGGCTCATAAAGAAGTAAACCAGAAAAAGCTGATCTGTAGAGAAAAAGAACAGAGCAGAGACATTTAGAGAAAAGCAGGGGAAAATAAACAAGCATGTAGCTCCAGAGCTGCTACTTTTATTTCAGCCAATTTTTAGTTTCTAGTTCTCCCCTTCTTCCTGGGCTTCATTGAGATTGTCTTGTAATATTGTTGGGATAAAAATACCTTTGCTTTCCCCACCTTGACATAGCTGGTGTGATGGTATTTCCCTTCTATGCAACCAGGTGACCCTGATCGAGAAAATTCTGTTAGGCGAGGGTAAACCTGACCATGCTTGAAAGAAGACCAGATTCACAGAGCTCAAACAGCAACATTATCTGTAGCAATCCCATTTTGTCTCCTTAATGCATAAACCATATTCCAACAGAGCTGGGAAAAGGCAAGAGGGCTGTTGCTGGTGTGGGAAGGAGTGATCACTCATCTGTCTTTTACTGCGCTTGAAGCTCTAGCTAATACTTTGTTTATTCTTCTAAGGATAATTGTTCTAATAATAAAGTCTGTCTTTTAAAGTTTATTATTTTGGTAGTTTTGCAAATATTCTTTACTTTTTCTTTTATTTACCTTACTTCAATTCAAAAGCTTTAATGAAAAAGTCCTATGTAGTTCTTATGAAGCAATGATTTAATAAGATTAACAGCTTATAGAATTCTTTTGGCTGTACTTGACTGTGCGTAGGAAAATATAGGAGAAAAAAGCAATGGTAAAATAGTGCATTTTCATATCTGGGTGTATTTTCTATGCTTAACATCCAGAATTGCTACAACATCTTAAGTTTGATCTATCATTACTTATTGAGCATTTTCTCTATTTTATGAACATATTTTCTCAGAAACAAATGAAACAGTAATTCCTTGTCAGATCTAACATTTTACTAGCTTCACAGATATTTATAAATTAATTACAGGAATTTCAATAATATTGGGAGTGTGATCTTTGTTTGGTTACATACATTATTCTGGCTATTTAGCCAATAATGGTAAAGTACCAGACTGTGAGTGAAATAAGATGAGAGAAATAGTAACAGTAGCACAAAAACTCATTATGCTGTGGTGCATACAATATTTCATTTTCACTTTAATAAATCATCATTTTGGTGACACGGTGAATTTCCTTTTCAGGAAAATACTAAACCAGTTTAAAGAATCATTGTCCAATATCATTTAATAGGAAGAGGAGAATGATTTGTTTTGTAATAGTGTATATATAAATTGGACACACTGGTTGAAGGAAGAAATTTTTCCATAAAACAGTTTTTAAAATTATAACCTAAGAAGAAGGCAAAAAAAATTTAATGTTATTACATTTTAGAAAAATGTTAGACATTTATTCATCCTCATTAACAAATATTTACTAAGTGCATGCTGGTTATAGAGCAGTGTTCTACTCTCCAGGGTCATAAAAATGAAAGGTATAGTTTCACTGGTTGTTAAAGTGTCTGGTTTCTGGAGGATACACAACAGTGAATAAGACAATGGGCTGAAGGAACTTATGCTACAGTAGTAGGAGGAAAAGTTCATGTTTATAGCTGGAGTGATAGTTACAACACACATATGCCTAAAACCAGAGTAATAGCACCTGATTCTCTATGCTAAGTGCTAGCCAGCACAGGGGATGATGAGTGCTCTTAGTCTTCAAAGAGGGGAATGCTCACTTCACTGCTGTGTGGTCAGGAAACACATTATTAAGGAAGAGAATTTCTAGCTAGTCCTTAAAGGAATTGTATGTTTAGAGTGGAAGGAAGTAGTGTGCACATTCCTAAGAGTATTAGTCCCAAAAGAATCCACATTCTTTCTTCTCCAGTATAAAAGCATTAGTCGGATATATTGATATGATTGCATAGATTGGCTACATAAGCAATCTCTAAAAAAGGGAATATCGGTTTCTTGAGGAGCAATGTCTTGGAGTAAGTGTGTAAATAACAAATACCACAGATGGGAGATGGCATGTTTCCTGGACTGCCTGTGAATATCTTCTCAACATAAGCATTAGCACCTTTAAACATGTCCCTAATCCCAACATTTGATTTAGAATTTTCTGTTTTCAGACTCTGTCTTCACACTTCTGATAATTGTGTACTGCTGGGTCCAGTAAAACATCTACTTTTGAGAATGTGCTTACTGTGAGGTATATACTATGTGTTGGGACTATGAAGATGTGTATGGCATACCAGCCTTCAAAGCTCCTTGGGAAAAGAAAGCAAGGATAATTTTACCTGGTATCTCAGTATTTAGTGCAGTGCTTGACACATACCAGGTGCTTAAAATTTTTTGAATGAATACATGCATTAATAAATCAAGTCTGTGGAAAATCTATGGGTGCCAGAGCAAGAGAATTAGAATTAAATTACAATACTTAGAAAGTATACAGCTTGGCAAGTAACTCAAATTCTTTTTTTAGATCAGGTTTAATAAACTATAATTAACATGTAATATTGGGTATGTTTAAGGTGTATAGTGTGATTTGATAAATGTAAATATTATGAAATGATTACCACAGTTAGGCTAGTTAACACATCTATCACCTTACTTAATTACAATTTAGGTAAACTTTTTGAACATTGTAAAACTCTTATGGGATTGACATAGTAAGTTAGTATATGTGAAAATATACTATCTAATTAAATATTATAGATTAACATAATAATATGATAATTACTACAGTGATTTATATGTAATACTCTGAACAGAACATGGAAGTAAACATTCATCATATATATTAAATAAAACACAATTGAATTTTCTTACAATTGTTTTGAATTTCCTCAATGCCTCAGCTGAATATCTTAATATGATTGCCACAAGACTGTTTTAAAATTTCGGTCTCTGACACAATAATTGGCATCTATTACATGCTCTACTTAATTTTTTAAATCAGAAAGACAACTGATTGTGGGGGGCGAGGTGGATAGGTAGAGGTGGAGGAGAGTGTGTGAATATAAATGGTAATTGGAAAAAATGAAAAATTAAAAAAATAAGAAAGACGATTGAAATGATGCAATAAGTCTTTATGAGGTATACCATGTGAAACACTCAACAATAATATTTTATTATTTTCAACATTTGTCAATAGAGGTCAAGTCAAGTGTATTGCTTGTCTACGAGTTTCCATCTCTGAAAAACACCTCATTCTCTAGAATAGATTCATATAGTGGAATCAAAGAACTGAAAAGAGTTGCAGTAACATAAGGATATGGCAAATGGGGGAGTTTCATGCTCAGTCAGGTCTACCCTGATGCTATGTTGGCACAGTAAAGTGTAATAAGGCTGATGATTTTTGCTGGCTACAGACACATCTCAAGGAACCAATGGCATCTCATTAAGCTGCCATTACAGGTGCATGCATTCAAATGCATCCTTGTTTTCTAGAAAGATTCGAAAGTTTTTATATGTCCAGATTTTTAGTGAAAGACTCAAACTTTATGATTTAGAAGTCTTAATTCTCACTCTTTCTATTTTTACACCTAGTTTTTTTTCAACATAGGGCCTTTAATAGCAACACATGTTATAGCCTAAATAAACTCATATAATAATACTAAACACTGAATTTCATTCAGATTTGGGATTATATACACTTCTCTCTTTTGGTGAGCCTTTAAATCTTTCCTTCATTTAGTATTTGAAAGATTATCAGAAAAATAAGATAATCACATCTCACTGAAGCCTTCATCAGGTAAGAGTTGGCAAAAAGAAGGCTACAGTTTTATAATTTAAGAAATTTTAGGAATTGTGGTAGAATTTGTAACCCTAGACATTTCCAGATGCTTCCTTGACTCAGCCTCTCCTTTCTAGGTTCTGCAATATTTATACCTGAAATGTAGAAAAGAGCGTATCATTTTATTATTACTACCAGCATGACATGAGGATATAAATAATCCATAGAAACTTTTTTTATTTTTTCTTGTGTTTTCAACTTTTTAAAGGATTGCTGGAAGACAGCTTTATATTTTATAATATAGAGACTTTGCGCTTTATATTATAGAAGGCAGAAAATTGATTATTTACTTTTGAGAACAGCTTCAGAGATACTCTGTGTATTATGAGGGTTAATATATTCATCACTGACATATCCATGATATGGAGAGTGTTGATAATTAGGTGTTGGGGGTTTGGAGACAGAAATGTTAGAGAGCCCAGCGTAGACTTTGCAGTGTAGTGGCAGTTCCGTGGACTACTGCATTGTCCCTATATATTTTCTAATAAAGAGACAGAACTAAGAGGAAAGGAGACCTCATTTAGAAGAGGAAGAGTTGGGACAGGAGAATATTGAAGAACAATAATGCTTTATCCCTTTATTATTCCCATCTTTCATGACCAAAGATGGACCTGGGCTTATCTTTTATTGAAGTTTGCAGTCATATCTAAGATGAGGTGCCTGGTATGCAATTCCCTGTCTGGAGCTTTCTGACTATTAGGAGATATAAAACCATTTCAAAAAATCAAAGAGCATAGAGAAAAAAAATGTGAGAGGGATTGTGTGGAGGCAAACATATGAGAAGAAGAAAGAAAACTTTCCTCATTTCTTTCTCCCCCAATCACTACAATTCCTCTGAGGCAGGGATCTCATCGGTCATATATAATGCTCAGTGGGACCATAAATAGCAGATGAATTTTCTTTGGTGTTCACTTCAGTGAGGATGAAATTGGCATTTTTGGTAGAGGAATGTGGATATGTGGCTACCAATTTGAGTTGGGAACAGATGACAGTAGCACTGGGTCTCTCACATGGGTCCCTGAAATTTTGGGAGCCTCATAAGTCTGGGTCTGAAGTATCTGGGCATGTTGGTTTTCTACCTGCCTCTACTAATTCTTTAGACAAGAATGCAGGTGGAACTAGATCAGAAGCCAGCAGAGAAGGACTCTCATGTAGTGAATATCCCACTTTGCTCTCCTTTTCCTTATCAACAAAAGTAAGTGCAAATGAAGACAGAAGGAAGTAAAGAGAAGGAATAGGTCTTTTCACTTTAACCCATTATCATCTCTGAGGTGATTGAGTACAGATGTTTCCAAATTTTTCCTGATGAGAGCTCAAAAATGAGTATAAAAATATCAGAACTAATGGGATGGACATTACTGATTGCTAATTACAAGATGAGTGTGTTTTGGGGGTATGTATGATCTTTGAAAACAATATTTTATATTAGAAAAAGTTGAACATGTATATGTTAATGCATTACTGAGTTGATACTTTGAATTTTAACTATGATGTTATGTTTGGGTCTAAAACTCCAAGATAACTCAGGCCAACCCAGGCCAACCCTTCTCGTTAACCCAGGCCAACACCAAGTACTTGGGCTGCAAGACTAAAAGGCTTTCACTCTCTGTCTCAGCCCAAATCTAGATTTTACTATTGTCTGATCTCCAGGCAAGACAGCAAAAGAGGAGAAGCCCTTGTGAAGAAGAAAAATCGATTCTGCTGTTATTTGCTAATGTTTAATTCACTAGAAAACAAAGATCTGTTTCTTAGAATCTGATCACTGCTTCTTCTTAAAGAGGAGTTAAAATGGGGATTTGGAGAAGGATATGGCTCTCTTCTTTAAAGGCCTAAAAAGATATACCATTATGTTAAATTAACTGTAGTTATGTCTGAATTATCAGATTACAGATAAATGGTTTTCTTTTAAATGGCCAAAATAAGTATTTTAGGCTTTGCTCTCCATCCTGTTTCTATCACAGCTGAGCAAACCTCTTGTCATAGCATAAAAACAGACATAGACAATGGTAAACAAATCAGCATGGTCACATTCTAATAAAACTTATAAAAAGTCAGCAGGACAAATGTCCCACAGGCTATAATTTTATAATCCTTATTTTAAATAATTGCCCACATTTTCCCAAATTTCTAAAATAAGCGTGTATTAATTCTATGAATGCACACATGACAAATTATAGAATAAAAAAATTCTAAATTTAGTTCCTTTGATTTGTATTTATTTTCTCATTTCAGTACGACAAAGTGTTTGTTTCTACCCTTTCCACAGGAAACCATCAATGATCTGAATCATCCTTAGCAACAGTCTTGGTAAATTGTTTGCCGTGGTCATTTTTTGTGTGTTTTTTTTTTTTTTTTTTTTTTGATAAGGAAGAGATACCTTCCTTTTCAGGATTTCTTCTGATAAGTTTTATTTTTCTCTCTGCATTACTCAAAAGGAACATGTGAGCAGCAGTTGAAAGAATATCCCAATTATACTATGCTTAGAACATCTGCAGAGTTGGTCCTAGAGGCTTGGGCAGGAGAAACCACAGCTGTGAAGCTTTGCTCCTGCTCCTAGCACAGATGCCAAAGCAGATGGAAGGGCAGGGATCATCTGCAGAAATACTCCAGATTGCCAATGCGAGTGGAGAGTGAAAGGCATAGCGGACATTGCTGAAATGGCTAGATTGATAGACTCTACACTCCTAGGAGCAACAAAGGCGACAAACTCTCCCCACTCTGTGTCTCAGACGGAAGCATGATGGATGTTGTGCATGTCACTGTCTTCAATCCCTTTACATTTTGTGATCTCCTGTTCTTACAGGCACTCATTCGGTGCCCTGCCTGAAAATTGTTCTGATGTTGTTTGTGTTTCAAAGGCTCAGGAAAACATTTCTATTAAGATCACATGCCAAATTAGCAAGCTATATGAAAAAGCAAGAAGGAAGGAGTAAATTTAGTGTTGCTAATCTGCAAAGGAAAACATTAAATATGCTCTCTCTGAAGAATAACACTTTGAATGTTGCTGTGCTAAATTTACTGCAGGACTACAAGTGTTAAAACATCAGCTGTGTAAATGGGCTATGGGGTGGTAAGATGTTGACAGGATGATTATGCTTGAGGGGCCACTATTATCTGTGTCCTTTGGACAGTAGTTTGGACGAGCTTCAGAGACACTAATTAATTCTGCCCTACAGTGAGGGGTTGGTAACCAGTAGCCTGGTGAGAGGCTGACCTAAAGTGCTCTTTCTCAGGTCAGAGGACCAGGAAAACACTTCAGAGTATGTCTCAGTTGATCCTCTAGAGAAAAGCTCTTTAATCTTACTTAAGGTTACAAAGTCTTTGGCCTTATGCAAAATATTTCATCATGTGCAATTTTCAGAGGTTCTTATCATTGAAATAAAAAATAAGATGAATCAAATAGCTCAGAAGACTGGTTGAATCTCATCCTTTTAAAAATGCTGATTATAGTTGAGGAATATAAATTCTCAGGTTCTTCTAATCATCAAATCTCTTTCTTGTACACAATTTAGATTCACCTATGGTATTTATTATAGCTCCAATAATAAGACTCAGATTTTTCCCTCTGAATTTCCTCAACAGGTATAGCCTGATCCCTGAGGGGAATAGTGAAAAAACTAAATTTCTGTGAGGAATAGTGTCTTTCACAAGCCAAACTGACTGTACAACACTTAAGAAAAGGAAGCAGTATAATTTTTCACTGGGTGAGTATTTTTGGTTGAAATTTTATTTTAGATTTTTTTTTTGTTTCAGGTATAATTTAATTAACATGTAAGTACTTTTCTTATAATATAATATTAAAGATTGGTAATGTTTTCAGGGCATTTACAAAGTGCTGTTCAGGAATTTTGCAAAGTGCTCTGTATAAACTCTTTGATTTATTGTTTCCCCTTACTCCCAGGATAAGTATGAGAATAAGGCGATGAAACTAATATAAAAATTTTTATATAATTGAGATAAAGTGTTACAGCATGTTTTGCAGTGTTCTGGCAAATACCTAAGTTGGATACAGTTGTAATACAATTATAGTAATACTCCTCTTTGTTATAATGGTAGGGTTTTATGAATTATTGATGATCCCATCTTTTCATCTTACCTGTTTATGTCTTTGAGGCAGTGAAATAACAGGTGGGGAGAGGGGATGGAAGAGGAAATGGAAGGAGAGAGTAAAGAAGAGGACAAATAGGAAAGGATGACTGAGTTTCAAATTCGTGACCTAGAAAGACTTTCAGAGAAGTGAGTGATGCATGTATGATAGAACATCACAATTTATAGGTAGTGATTGACAAAAAATAGGACAAAGGATTTTATATCTTTAAATTGTGCTATAAATAAACCATTATAAATGAATTGCCATTATACAAAGTCTGTCTGGAAGGTATCCAGCCATGTAATATGAAAAGTAGACACATTTGTTGAAGAAGATACAAGAGACAAGAAACATTGTACATACACAATGATGCCTCATCCCCTTCAAAATAGACACCTGGGGAACTCACTGTCTCTTCAACTGTTTGAAACACTCTGCAATCCTTTGTTGGAGTTGCCATCAGTGGCCCTGAGGTATTTTCTTGAATCTCATTGACAGTCTGAAATCTCTCCCTTTCAAAAGTGATTTTAGCTTCGGGAAAATCCAGAAGTCAAAGGCAGCCAAATCTGGACTGTAGGAGGTGCTGAATCACCTGGGTGATTTTATGTTTTGCCAAAAAATTCTGCACAAGATGTGATGGATGAGTAAGTGCATTGTTGTGATGAAGCTGCCAATCACCATTTGCCCATAGCTGTGGCCTTCTGAATCATCTGAATAGTTTCCATGGAGGAATGTTCAAGCTTAATGCAAAATTTGATGCAGATTTGTTACTCTACTCATTTAGTCATTTTGAATGTGATGGCCAAACAGTACACATGCTCACTCAATGGTGTCTACTGCCTACTGACAGGTACAGTGAGGTCCTTGACTGCCAATTTACATCAATGTCATGTAAACCATTCTTGTTATATTAACAATGGCAGAACTTTTTCCAGACAGATCTCATATACCCTTTGTCTAAATTAATAATATCTTGTCCTCAACCATTTGAAAAAGTTGAAACCATATTATTTCAAACTTAATTAAACCCACTGAAATTATGATTTTATCTATATTTTCTTTTTTAAATATATTTTATTGATCATGCTATTACAGTTGTCCCTTTTTTTCCTCCCCTTTATTCCCTTCCACCCTTCACCCCCACCTCTCACCATCATTCCCCCACCTTAGTTCATGTTCATGGTTCATACACATAAGTTCTTTGGTTTCTCCATTTCCACACTATTCTTAACATCCTCCTGTCTATTTTGTACCTAATGTTTATGCTTCTTATTCCCTATACCTTTTCCCCCATTCTCCCTCTTTACCTTCCTCACCAATAACCCTCCATATGAATTCCAAATTCCATTTCTCTGATTCCGTTACTATTCTAGTTGTTTGCTTAGTTTCTTTTTTTTTTTTTTTACGTTC